>CATIWF010113403.1:0-21582 GCA_949630135.1 Balakata baccata
TTTTATTCTACTTAAAAGAAAAAAAATGTTATAGTATTTTATATTATTTACAAATGTTTTGATATTTGGTTTTGTAAAACCGTAACACTACTTATCAGTCTGGTATACGATGGTGTATACGGAAGGATAAGGGGTGTTACACTAAATTTCCACAAAATGATTCATTCCATTACAAGAACTAAAAAAAAAAAAACTCAATCTATCATGATAGTAGTGAAAGTCGCAATAAAAAAATCGCTTCCATTAAAAAAAAAAAAAACTTCGACAATCATCTTCATACTCTCCTAATCATAATTTGTATATTGAAATACAAAAACCCTAATACATAAATGAACAATTCTTATATGGTGTGGCGTGAATTAATAATTAAAATGAGCCTTAATTATCTTCAATAACAGTAAATAAGATGTCTTATGGAGTTAAATTAGCATTAACAATGTTCAATTGACCTTTAAATGTTCATATAAATTAATACTTATGAGCATTGGTTAGGATTCTCTATGGTCAAAATTCTCTAAAGTAGGTACTAATGGTAGAGAGATAGTAAATGTGATGGTAGAAAAAGTCTCTTTACGGTTGTAATTCTTTATAATAAATATGATGGTAAAAATGATGGTAGATAGACGGTAGAGATGATGATAGAGAATGATAAATATGGTATAGATGACAGTAGGGAAAACCTCTTTACGGTTGGGATTCTCTACAATTAGAATTTCTATGGTAGAGATGATGTTAGGGAAAGCCTCTCTAAAATCGGCAAAGTCTCTTTATAGTTGAAAGACAACATCTCTATGATAGAAATATTTTTAACAAATATAAAATTAATTATTTTTTACTAAACATGACTTAATTATCTTCAATTAGAGTTAAAATAAGAAGTTTTGTGAGTTCAATTTCATAAATGGCAACTTTTAAGTTTCAAAAAACCCAACTTTGGGCACAAAAGTCTTTTATGCAGTAAGTGAACAATTATATACTATGAACAATTTTTGCTTTTATATGAACTAAGAATTCAATGTGATCTTTATTTTCTTCAATTAGATTTAAAGAATGAATTTTGTGGGATTAATTTAACGAAATGCATATTAGTTACAAGGACTCCACTTTTGTCGCTCAAAATCCTAATACATTATTCTATTAACAATTCTTACTATGTTTGAATTAGGGTGTTAAATTTGCCTTAATTTTCTTCAATTGGAGTTAAAATTTAGATTTTTTCTGAGGTCAATTTCAAACCTTCATTTAAGTTATTCAATATAATTAAAGCAAATGTGATAATCTAGCCATAAAAAGTCTTTTCTGACCATAGAAAGACTTTCCCTACTATCATCTTTATCATATATACCATCTATCTATCATCATCTCTACCATATCTAAATGCTTGTTTCTCATTCTCAAAGCCCAATTCCTTGCTTATACTATGATCAAAAATTGAAAGAAAAAGTTTTAATAAGTGGAAATTCAATTCAAGGAAGATTTTCATATTCCGAAGAGGCTAAAGAAGGAAAAAGATCAAGAAAAAAAATGAAAGAAAGAAAGTGAAAAGTTAAGTCTCAACTTAGACGGGGAATAAGGTAAAAATGGAGTTCTGATTTTTTTCTTTTTATTTCCTCATTTAATGTAGTTGGGTAATATTTCAAAAATTTGCTTAAGTATTGATAACCTTGAGGAAGTTGTTGTGACTTGGTAAAAAAATTCATGGAGGATTTTTTTTTTTTAAAAAAAATATTGCAAAACTGTAAACTTTGATTGTATTGTTTTATTTATATTTTTGTTGAAAATTTTTAAGATACTACATTTGGAAGTGGAGTTGTTGCTACATTTTGGTGTGGATTATCAATTTTTGAAAATGAATTTATTCAAATATGAGAGTTTTTTTTTGTACAAGAAAGAGAGTGAATAAGAATAATTGTTAATATTTTTCATTTTCTTTTTTCAATTCAGATAAGGGTATTATTGGTATTATAAAAATGTCATTAAAATAATGATTTCCTTTCTAAAAACAAACTTTTCAAGTTATTTTTATAATTTTTTAAAGTTATTTTTAAAAACTTCCCTATGAAACACAGAGAGTTTTTTTCATTTTTCCTTTTTCTAGTCACATTTTTCTTTTTTTATTTAGAATATGATATATTATCATTATTGTTATTAAGGAAAATAATATAGCTAAATTTTACCAAATTTTCTAATTATATCCAATTCTAAAATTTCTATTTAAATTATATAAACTTTTATTTTTAAAATGAATGTAGCATTGGTATCACTTAATTCTTCTCTCAACTTAGTTGACGTTGATGTAAATTGACTAATTAAATATAAGCAAATGAATAATTAAAGTTGGTTAATCAATTTATGTTAATGTTAGCTAGATTTGGAAACATATTCCGTGATACCAATACTAAATTTATTTCAAAAATGAAATTTCATATAATTTATATAAAAATATTTTTGAATTGGATATAATTGTAAAATTTGATAAAATTTAGGATTTTTTTTTATCTTATTTTTCTTTACTATTATGATATAGTGATACACTTAAATTTAATTTGATTGTTATTTTGACACATAATAAAAAAAATGTAGTGAGCATAGTTAAAAATAAGTATGTTGCCTAATAAAAATATACATTAATTAAGAATATCATTGAAAAAATGCATATAATGACCTATATTTATTAATAACAAGTGATGGGTCAATTTATGTTTTGTTTTTATTTTGTATTTTAGTGGTTAATTGTGGGATTTTCGTGTATTTTTGGGTACTTAAAGATGTTATTTTCTTGTGTGTAGGTTGCCGAAGAAGATTGTGTTGATTATACAATTTTTGTTGCACAAATGGTTTAAATGTGAAACTTTGTCAAAGAATCAAATTTGTTACCTATTTTATATGCCTTAGCCAACTAAGCACCCGCGTAGATGACTACGCAATTGCAATGATTTCCATAAGCAATGCATATGCACCTGTGTTCATTTGTATGATCGTGATGATGAAATGTGGCTTTCAAGTCGAGCTTCTATGCATGACCTGTGTGAATTTGCATATTCGTGTCAATTTTGTCTACCAACCTACTATGCATGACATGTGTCCTTGTCGCATGCTTATCCTTATTGCCGCCTAATTCAACTATGTGCCTGTGATCATTTTACGCGCTTGTGATGTATGCAAAGTCAGAATCCAATTCTGGTTTGGATTCCTAATTTGATGTGGAAATTGTGATTTGCCTATCTTTGATTGATTGATTAATTTTGGAAAATATTATTCTAATTGGTAAATTACTGTAATGGGATAGTTACTCTGACTAGGATTTCTTTAAGATTTAAACAAACATTAGTTTAGTTTTTTTCCTTCTTCTTTTTTGTTCGTTCTTTTTATCTCCATTAGTGGTTCATTGTTCATTCCTTTTGGAGAATTTATTTCTCTTCAATTTGAAAGTCTAGGATTAATTCGTGGAGATTGTTTGGAGATTCAAATGGAGATTAGACAACCCGCATCAATCTTTGGATTGAAGATTCGGCTTTTTCAGGGAGCATTCCTTCACTTACCTATCTTTTTATTTGTAATATTTAATTTAGATGTTATTGTAATCATGACCATTGATATAATAATGTTAAACTAAATCATTATGGGTCTCTAGCTAGCGAAACCCAATTTTGTATTAAACCCCAAATATTTTATGAAATGAAATTTGGATTACTTTTCAGTTTCAATTGTTTTAATTAATTTCTATATTTTATAATTGTCTGATTAACAATTATTAAATTGGAAATGAAAATATTAGAGTTTAATTATTAGACGAACCGCCTATAATTAACCAAAAAATTGGACTGGATATTAGTAAGTCATGAGAGTGATTAACTAGTGATTGAAAGCAAAAGCTATTAAATCTTGATTCATTTTGGCTTAATTAATTGAGAAAAAATACAGAATTGGGGGATGCAAAGTTAAGTACCTGTTTATTTCCATTGGTTTTAATTTGATCATTTTATTACTTTTAATTTAATTTCAGTACTCTAGTTTAATTAATCAAGTCTCAAAACATGGTTAAAGTGTTTAGAATTTATTTTCTCGTGTTTATAGGTAATTTTAATTAATTAAGAATTTAAGTCGAACCGTCCTTGAGAGATTAACCTCGGGAGTGAATTGTCATTTTACAGTGGTTCGTACACTTGCGAATATTAAATTTGTTACATCAAGTTTTTTGCGCCATTATAAGGGAACAATTGATTAGATTCTTAGTTAATTATTTTACCAACACGTGTTGTTTTATTTTATGCATATTTATTTCTGCAATTTGTATTTAGTTTAGATAGTTGATTTTGTGTTTATGTCAGGTACTAGCAAACATGCTAAATCTAGTGATTCTTCCACACAAAAGACAGTACGGTTTGCGAACAAGAGTTTAGTGAGCAAAAGAATTTTTTGAAGAAATGGAGGAACTGCCTCCACTAATAGTTGAAAAAGAAGTTGAACAGACAGTAGGAATGGCAGACCCACATGAAAATCAAAATCCATCTGCACTGAGGCAATTAACCTTGAGGGATTATGCTAGACTTGTTATAGGCAATAACACTTCATGCAGCGAGGAATTATGAGCTGAAAAGTATCCACCTCAATATGCTTCCCTTCTTCTATGGATTGCCTAATGAGGATCCATTAACATTCATCAGGGAGTTCTATGCTACAATTAGAACTTTTCCCTTAAATAGGCTTGAAGAAGATCAGTTGAGTTTGAGATATTTTCCTTACACTTTGAAAGATAGAGCTAAAGCGTGGCTTATGATATTACCACCTAATTCGATGCAAAGCTGAGATAAGGTATACCACAGACAAAAGAGCTGAGAGCAAAAATTCAAGGTTTTTATCTGAAAGATTTTGAAACATTCTATCATGTGTGAGATAGATTCAAGATGCTTCTATTACAATGTCCATATTATGGATATTCCCTCCCAGTTACTAATCAAACATTCTACAACGGCTTAACCTAGCAATATTAGTACATGATAGATAATGTAGCTGTGGGAGCTCTAGGAGAGAGGACTAAAGTTGAGATATATGATATATTCAAAATGTTGGGTACTAACTCCAAACAAAAAAGTGTGAAAGAGAGAGAAGCAATTATCAATGAAATTTTTGGTGAAAATGAGTTTGCTTCATAGCTTGCTGAATTGACAAAGTAAGTGAGGATGTGGGTCAATACATGAAATGCCCCAACTAATGAGGTATGTGGAATTTGTAATATTTATGGTCATGGTGCAAATGTATATCCATCTTCTAATGCTTTTGCAAATGGTGAACTTGAGCAAGCAAATATGATAAACTCTTTCCAACCTAGGCAGCAGTGCAATCCATATGCTAATACATACAATCTTGGTTGGAGATATCATCCTAACTTCTCCTGGAGGAATACTGATTAGAACCCACTTGCATATCTTCCTCAAAACAAAATAAACCTCCTAATGCACCTAAGAAGCCATCCTTGGAAGAGACATTGCAAAACTTCATACTTGCCATTCAAGATAAGCATAAGAGGATGAATAGGAGGATTGACTCGATTGAGGCATCGCTCAAGAGGTTAGAGATCCAGATTAGACAGATAGCTAAGGCAATACAAGAGAATAAAAAGGGAAAAGTACCTAGTTTTTTATGGCCACAATTGCTTTCATTGAAAAAAAATTATTTCACTGAAGAAAAATTATAGATCCGTCCCTGAAATTACATATTATTTTTAATACAAACTTAAAAATTAGATTTTTTTTTTCTATAATTTGACCTAATTTATATATTCTATGATTTGTTACTGGTTGAGGTGTATGAGTGTAATCATAAATTTAAAATATTAATAATATATAAAATGTCTAATAGATTCATATTATAATATTTTCACATTTAAATTTAAATTGAATAACTTTTTAGTTAATTATAATTAGTTATATAAGATAAATTTTTTAATAATTATTTAAAAAGGGAGAGTGCCAATGGCATCAACCAACGAAGAAACCCTAGCCAACATTGGTGATTTGGAGGATCTCTGGAAACTTCCGCCGCTATCGCTACCAAATGATAGATTGGCCAAGAAATTTTGTCTTGAGTCTCCTGCTAGCATTGAATTTAATGATAACCTAAAGGAAAACACAGGTGCGGGATGCTCTTACAAAGACGTGCTGTCATGGAAGCCTTTACAATCTCACCAGGTATTGTCAATGACATTTCAGATATAAATGAGATAGAAATAGAGGAAATTGATCCTTTATCAGTAAGCAACAACGAGATTGATGAAGATTAGGCTATATCCTTTGATGACAAATAGTTTTCCTTTGACAAAGAATTTTCCTTTGAGCTTCAGTCATCTGACGCCTTTATTGTTAAACCGTGGGGAAGAATGGTTGTCGTAAGGTTGCTAGGCTGGGATATGAGTTAGAAAGACTGAATGATAAGATAAACTTGCTCTTGAAGCCAGTGGGCGGTTGCAGGGTGATTGATTTGGAGAGAAGTTTTTTTTCTGGTGCAACTCGAAAAAATAGAGGATAATGATCATGCTCTTTTGGATGGTCCTTGGATGGCTATGGGGAGATATCTCATTGTTCATCCTTGGCATTCGGAATTTTCAACAAACTCTGATAGAATTACCAATGTTGTCTTGTGGATTTGTCTTCTGGGCTAACCTATTCATCTGTACCACAAAAAGTTTTAAGTGCTATTGGGAATAAATTGGGAAGGCTAGTGAAGGTTGATTATAACACTAAACTCTGACGAAGCCAAGTTTGCCCGTATAGCAGTGGAACTTGACATCACAAAACCTTTGAAGTCGTATTTTGAATTCAGAGTTAGGATGTTCCCAATTACTTACGAAGGTCTTCCACAAATTTGTTTCCACTATGGCCTTGTGGGCCATACAGAAAAAGCTTGCCAAAAAAGAAAAGATACTACAACTAATGAAGGTGAGAGACAAGAAGAAGGTATCTTGTTATACAAGAAGAAAGTAATAGAAGAAGACAACGACCCCAATTATGAGTAGGTTTTCGGACCTTGGATGATGGTTCAATAGCGAAATAAAAAAACACAGCCGAATAATAGAAAAAACCCAAAACAGACATATGAAAAGCCTCTGATTTCTAGAAACAAAATCATCTTGGCAGGAAGTAGCTCGAAATCACGTTTTGCAATCCTTGATGATGAAAACGATAAGGTTGCACAAAGGGACAATCCTCTTTTTGAAACAACTAATGGTAAAATTATTTAAATAGAAGCCAGGTGGAATGATGGGAAACATTGGGAATCTGGTGCAAGCTCACAGTGTGATGGTACTATACCAAGAGGAAAAAGAAGGGAATCAAAACTCGGGTGCAAAGAGATGTTGGTGATGACAAAGAAATTATCTGGCAATTCCCTGTGTCCACTGAAAATACTGAGGTTGCCTAGCATTAGTGAGTATGGATCCTACAGAACGGGACGTCTCTACCAGTACTGAAATTCAACCTACAGAGACAAATTTGGGTGGTGACCAAGAAAATTAAAATCCCAACATAATGGCTCCTGTTTCATAAGTATTCCAAACACCCTCAGATTTATCTATAAAAACTAACTATGTTTCAAATGTTTTAGATTCTTCTATGCATACAGCAGTTAAAGTAGCTCGCCCATCTAATCAACCTTCTCCTAAAAAGAATACCTCTTATATGAGATTGGTTGGTTAGCAGGGGTGAAAGAGTTGTGATCAGCAAATTTAGCGGGAAAACCTTATGATGGGAAAATAAAAAAGACTAAACACCATTAGAATGTTTCTACCCATATGAAACTGTCAAAAAGCTTAGAGGAAAATCTATATGATGCAGAGGGACCTTCCCGCAACCTGTTATCCATCTTGAACAAGGCTGTTTGGTCAAGAATGCTGATGAACCGGTCATAGTTGTTAAAAGCGCGCTAGATTCTCAAGGCTCACCAGGCTCTAGCCTCAGCGCCTTGAAAACCCAAAGGGGGTGTTGTCACAAAAGTGTGCCCCTTGGTGCCTAAGGTGAGGTGCGCCTAGGCACGCCTTTGTGACATTAGTTAAATATTTATATATTTTTTTTTGTTTTTAATGTTGGAAAATCTAAACCATTGATTATAAATTGTTATAAATTGAAAATAACTCTTAGTATGTCTTACTACACTTAATTATTTCCAAAACATACAATAAAAAAAAAAGGTTAGGGCAAAGAAAATATATGTTGCAATCCCCACAAAGATAATTTGAACAACATAATTTAGACGCAAGACTAATTGTGCTTTGTTATGATAATTCATAATTGATAAGTATTAAAACTTATTAAATATATTATTAGTAAGTTTAGGATCCTTGTGTGTTTAGTAAGCTTATAAGCCTTATGTTTAAGATATCAAACCTTAATTAAGTTTTCTTTTCTTTGTGTATTTGTTTTTATTTTATTATTATGACTTATGTATTTTAAGTTTTAATATTTATAATATTATATCACCTTGTTAGTAGTTTAATAATAAAATTTATAATTTTTTTCAATTATTTTTGTGTCTCATGTCACTTAGGTGTGCGCCCGCGCCTAGGCTGTAGGACCCCTTAGCGCCTTAATGTGCCTTGCGCCTTTAATAACTATGGAACCAGTGTTGGTTTAGAGCACTGTTAGTGCTCATTTCTCTCTGTTTGCTTAAATGGCAGATAAAATATTAGTTTGGAACTGTCAGGACGATGCGTCTTTTAGTACGCTGGGTTATCTCAAAGATGTTATTCATCAGCATCACCTATATCTTCTTGTTCTTCTTGAAACTAGAGTGAGTGGTCACAAGGCAAATCGGGTAATAAAAAAACTTGGTTTCTACAATTCTTTCAGAGTTGAACTGGAAGGATTTGCCGGTGGAATTTGGATTCTTTGGAAAGATGCTATCAAAGTGGATATTCTTTCTTTCAATTATCAAATTGTTAACATGCAAGTTGATTGTTCTAACACCCAAACTTTTCATTTTTCAGCCATCTATGTGGATCCATCTTCAATCCATATACGAAAATTGTGGCAGGATCTTGCTTTTTATGCAAACTCGGTATCTGGCTCATGGTTGGTTATGGGCGATTTTAACTCTTTTCTGGTGATACAATTGGGGCTCTTCTGGAGGTAGCCAACCTTGTCAATTGTTTCATCATTGCCTTGATGTATGTCAGTTGACGGATTTAGGATTTCAGGGTCCTCAAACAACTTAGCAAAGGGGTATGGTTAGAGAACGTTAGGATAGAGGACTAGCTAACTTGGAAAGGCACAATTATTTTCCTGATGCAATTATCCATCATTTACCCCGAGTAGCTTCTTATCATAGGCCAATTCTTTTGGCTATGAATACAAACAGGGATTATTATGGGCCTCCTTCGTTCCGGTTCCTTGGTTGCTTCATAAGGACTTAAATTCTTTTGTTCAGGACACTTGAGGTTCTTCTGGAAATATTGTTGAAGAAATGAAGAGTTTTGCAACTAAAGTCACACTGTCACAGATTGGAATAAGAATGTCTTTGGCAATATTTTTGTTCAGAAAAAGAAAGTCTTGTCCAGATTACATGGTGGAGAAAAGGCACTTGAATCCAGATACTGACATTTTGATTAATCTAGAAAGTGAGTTGAGACAGGAATATGAAAACATTCTCCATCAAGAGGAGCTTTTTTGGCACCAGAAATTGAGAGCGGATTGGATCACTGCAGGAGATCTCAATACATCTTATTTTCATGCCAAGCATAAATTTAATAAAAAGATCAGAATTGAGCGACTCCAACTGCTTGACAGAACTTGGTGCTCTGGCAGCGATGTTCTCAAGCAACATGCTATAGCTCATTATATAGGGAGGAGTTGACTTATGCTCCTGCCTATCCAATTCAAGGCATGTTTCCCCCCCGTCAGATGATTACCTAAAGAGTTTGCTGAGTCTAGTCTCTGAGGAAGAGGTATGCAATGCTTTATTCTCTATGAAACCTCTCAAAGCTCCAAGACATGATGGCTGACATGCAGCTTTCTTTCAGTTGAATTGGGATATTGTTAAAAAGTCTCTTATTGTTTTTGTTCAAGAAAGCATGAATAGGAGGGAGATAAATAGCGAACTTTGTAAAGCTATTATTACTCTTATCCCTAAAAGAAACAATCCCTCGACCATTACAGATATATGCGTCCTATCAGTTTGTTACATGTGGTTTATAAAATTCTTATGTAAGTAATTACTAACTAGATCAAACCTAGTTTGAATTTGTTGATTGATGCTACTCAGACAAGCTTTGTTCCAAATCGTCAAATTATTGATAATATTATTATTGTGCAAGAGGTAGCACACTCAATGTGCAAAAAACAAAGGAACAAAGGCTGGATCATGGTTAAAATTGACTTTGAAAAAGCTTATGATAGACTGCGATGGGATTTCATTTATGACACTTTGATTGATGTTGGTTTTCTAGCTCAAATTATTGATAATCTCTTCAGAAGCTGAATGTCTAGCTCTTCTAGCATTCTCTGGAATGGTTCTCTTTCTGATAATTTTAAATCATCCAGGGGTGTTAGATAGGGAGACCGGCTCTCCCCTTATATCTTTACTCTTTGCATGAACACTTATCCCAGGGAACTAATAAGGCAGTTAATGATGGCATCTGAAAGCCTATTCATTTGGGGAGAGGTGGATGCCCTCTTACTCACTTGGTTTTTTTGCAGATGCCCTCATCATATTTGCTAAAGCTTGACTCGATCAAATCGCAGTTGTTCAACAAGTCTTAGAAGACTTTTGTGCTTTTCTGGGCAAAAAATAAAAAAGTGTAAGACCTTTTTTATGCTTCTAAGAATGTGAACTGCCATATTATAGTTGATATAGCTGCTGCTTCGGGTTTTAAATTCACTTAAGAGTTGGGACTTTATCTTTGTGCACCAATTCTTCATGGAAGAGCAAACCGAAAATATTATCTTGAAGAGAAGGTAAAGAAGAGGTTAAGCGGTTGGTAAGCAAAAACTCTTTCCTTGGCTGGTCGTGTAACACTGGTGAAATCTGTTATGATAGCCATGCTTTCGTATGTGATGCAAACAACCTTACTTCCAAAGACAGTGATTTCTAATATTAATTCCATGAGAAGAAAATTCATTTGGGGCACAAAAGGCTCGGATAGATCTATACATCTCATTAATTGGGAAAGTGTTTGTTGTCCCAAGGAACATGGTGGCTTAGGAGTTAAAAATTTGGAGGTTTTGAACAAGGCTTTCAAAGCTAAATTGCTTTGGAGGTTCATGAATGAGAATAATGCTTTATGGATTCAGGTTTTAAGAGGTAAATACTGCAGGAACAAGTTATACTTATTTCCTCCAGTTATAAAATCTCATGATTCTTATCTTTGGCACCATATGTTTGATGCTTGGCAATTTGTTCAAGACCATTCTAGCTGGTCTATTAGTAATGGTAAATCCATCTCATTCTGGTATGAAAATTGGCTGTGTAGAGATGCTCTAATCAATCATCTTACTCGCCCTATGCCAAATCTCTCCAGCGGTTGGGTTATGCGAGACACTATTATTAACCACTCTTGGCAAAAAGATTATTTTCCTTCCTCATCTGGTAATTGAAGCTCTGGATACATGTTGCGTTCCTCAGGATGACGCTGGTGATGATACCAGAGTTTGGGAGTTATCTCCAAATGGAAAATTTTCTGTTTATTCTACTTATAATGGCCTTTTAATGGACACAACGGATTCTAGTTCTTCCAATTTGTAATATCTTGTGGAAATGGCAGGGACCTCAACGCATCAAGACCTTTCTCTGGCTCTGTTCGTATGGGAAAATCCTCAAGAACCATGAGAGATATCGCAGGCATCTAACAAATAATGATCTTTGTCCTATTTGTAATGCTTGTGTGGAGAACATTGCACATGTTTTAAGAGACTGCAGGATGGCCAAGGCAGTATGGTGCAAGCTTCTTCTTCCCACAGCTCATGCTGATTTCTTCAATCTCACTTTTAATAATTAGCTCGTTGTTAATTTGCAAAACAAATACCAATCCAGGTCTAGTTTGGAATGAAGCCTTTTCTTTATTGTAAGCTCTGGAAATGGAGGAATGATTTTATCTTTGCCAATAAACGAACTCCCTGACATCTGAAGTCTAGCATTATTTTCAATGTTGCTCGAGCATATATTTCAGCCTTCGATACACTCGCTAAAATTGGAGAGGTCTCCAAGGGCTGAACTGATAAGCTGATTAATTGGGAAGCGCCTCCCATGGGTTTTATTACACTTAATTCTGACGGGGCTTTTCGTCGAAGCACCTATGAGGCTACTGCAAAAGGAGCTCTCCGAGACAGGAATGGTAATTAGATCGGTTTATCTGGCATGATTCTCCCCCTGCGGGTGCTGGTTTCCTTTTGCTAAAAGATGTGTCTGGAGCTGCTCATATTAGAAGAGTTTCTTTAGTTTTGCTATTTGTTCTTTCTTTCAAAAAAAAATAAAAATAAAAATTAATAATTAATAGGCAACAACCCAAATTTGACCCTTATATTTTAATTTTCTTAGCTTTGATCCCTGTTTTATTTTGCAACATTAAACCCCTGTACTTTTAATTTAATATCTATGTAGCCGTTTTTTTTATTATTTTTGAACAGTTTTGTTAAATGTCTTTAAGAAGTGACGTGATTGTAATACATTACTGTTTGCAATTTGGATACACATAATTGCCATGTTGGCTTTTGTATGGAGACAAAAAGAACAAAAAATTAAATAAAATTATTAAAATTTTCAGTTAACTATCTTTCTCTTATAAATAGATCCGAAGAACTTAAGGGTTTTGTTTAAAATTTATGATTCTCATCCAAGATGAATGAAAATAAAATTACAAACTACTCTAAGCTACTTGAGCTCGACTTGCAACATACTTGAATTTGACTCAGAATTAATCGAGTCGAGCTCGAGTAATTTATCAAGTCGAGTTCAAATATCACAACTTACGAATTCAATTGAACTTGATTATTTTTATTATTTATTAAATTAAATATATACCCTTACTATTTAAATAGCTTAAAAACCTAAATCTACTTTAGTTCGAGTCAAATTGAACTTAATCTATTATATTTTGAGCCGAATCAAGCCGAATATACTAATTAAAATTTTGAGCTAAATCGAACTTCAATGAATTGAACTCGATTATTTTTTGAACCAAGTTTCAAACAATTAAAAAGAAATTTGATCAAATTTGAGTCAAGTTCGAGTTTCGAACATTTTAATTGAGTCGAACTCAAATCTAGCACTGTATCAACTCAATTACTCTTCGAACTCAAGTATGACACTGTATCAACTCGATTACACCCATAGTGAGAGATACTGAATAGAGAAATGAAGTGAGTGCATTGAAGCTGAATTTGAAAAAAGATTTGGATAACCAATATGTTTAAAAAGACAGCCTTTGATTTAAAGGAACAAAAACAAAAACCAAAAGAGGGAAAATTATTTACTCTTAAAATTTGATATATTATACTAATACCGCATGATATTAAAAAATTATACGATTTATCTATTTATTTTATCTCCATTAAATTATATAATCCTTCTGTTAAATTTTAAAATATTTACAGTCAGAAAAAAATTATCATTTACTCAGAAGGATACTAATACAGTATATCAAATTTTAGGGATACTAGTAAAATAGATTAAACTTGCAGAGAATACAAGTATAATAGGCCAAAATTCAAGGAGTAAATAGTATTTTTATCTTTATTATTTCACCACAATCTAACGTGTTTCTAATATAAAATATAACTGAAATACATATTAGTAGACTAAATTAAAACAGAAGGGGCGAATCATAAAATTAATAACTTTCAGAGGGATACTGGTATAATATGTCAAACCGTAGGGAGCAAATAATAATTTCTCTACAAAAAAAAAAAGCCCACATCATCAAGAGAAAAAACCCAAATAACTATAGGATAGGATAGGATTAAATTGACAAAGTACAAAAAATTTATAATACAAACCCTAAGGTCTTCAATTAAATTCCCTAGTTTCAATATAGCATCCTGATAAGCAATTTATGCAAGGGTCTATGCGTTTTGCATAATATATGTTTTAATTTACCATTCTGAACAAGTAACAGCAATTGTTGTACACATACTAGCCGGCAAACATTCATTTGAGCTCGCTGGAAAGCAAGAATAAAAAGGCATCCAGGAATTTCTTGTTCTAAGAATAAGGACACTAATGATACTAACAAGAAACAAACTATATAGGCAAAACAGGCTGTCACCCAGTGTAGCTCCCGGCTACGGGTAATCAACGTTTCCCAAAGCAAACACTGAGCAAATAAACTACAAAAACTTCCCAACAGTACTTCTAGCAGAGAACTGCTACATTTATTACATATGAACTTAGAAGTGTGAGTGAGAGGGAGGGACGAAGGGTACAATTGTCACATTGAACAATGTTGGTATCCAAAGCCAAAGCCAAAGCCAAATCCAAATGTGCACTTCATATCTATTCTCTCCCAAGTAAATTTAATTCTACATAAAACTCGGTGGAAAATTAGGTACCATGATCAAAACGAGTTTCACCTAGTGTGCCAATTTCTTAAGGTGTTGAAATGTCCGCTGCTTGATCCACTGCCTATCATATGGTAAATATGCCTTAATTGAGTGATCATAACTGCAAACCAGAAATAAATATCAAATATCAGTCACTCCACCACCAGGCCAAAATCAAACATACACAACTTTGCTATTGAAAGGCATAACGCTATAATTCATCATCAGTCAAAAGATCTGTTTTAGTACTTTTGTCCCTAAAAATTTCACAATATAGCATCCTATAGCAGACTCCTTTGATAGGCAGAAAAGACAGGCATATTACCAGAACCTACCCAAAACAGTATCAAATTTGAATATTGAAAAGGCAATCTCTCATTGCAATCAGTGACAACAGGCTGGTAAACAATTTCATGGGCAGTTGTGAAATTGTCTGGGAAGATACTGCTACTTTCATACTGAAAACCATCTTGATGGATATTTCATTATGGCACTCTAAAAACAGACTCCTTCAATCATCTTCACACTTACAGACATATAATATCACTTTTTCCTCTTTATAGTTGTTTGAAGGTTTACAGTCGCGAGCAATGGAGTGCTGCTTGCATGCAAGTGAGCACACAGATGCAAAGGGAGAGAGAAAAGAGAGAAGCATACACTAGAGCACTCATATCTGCAAGGCCATCAATAAAATTGTAAAGATCTGCGATGTCATAAGTAATGTTCCTCATGGCCGGATTTAGATCCTTGAGCTTTCTTTCATATAGTCCACATATACCTGTAAATGCCAAGACATGCAACCATGGAATGAGCAAAATAAATAAATAAATAAATAATACTGCAAATTCAGTTTATTACCTCTGATCAACTGAATAGTGATTTGTCACAGCCATTCATTCACAAACACAGAATTAAGTGTAACACAGTAGTGAAAGAAGCTAGATTGAGGTTGACAAAAATAACAACTACGTTGGCATATAATCATAAATCAATCAAATATTTTAGTACAGATTACTTGATATGCTTTCAATTTTTAATCAGGTAAGCACATGCATGGCCAAAAACATAATCATGATTACTGAGAAGTTGAATTCCTAAAACCTGGAGGACAAATAACAATAATTCAATACAATAAAAGTTAAAACCAATCAATCTTACATGTATGAAATCCACTCCCTCTCTCAAGCCTCAACAAAAAATATTGTTGTGTCAAAACTGAACAATATTGGAAAGGGGGATCGGGATTTCACATACGAGAATTGAATGGAAGTCAAGATAAAGAACAGCCTGGATTTTATAGTATCATCAAGCAGTACAACATCTGAGGCTGTTGTAGATCCCTCAATCCTTCTCAAAAGTACAAGAGCTCCAGATGAAATAAAGCACATAAAATAGAACAAGATGCTTCCAAGGAATCATGATCTAATAATACATAGAGCAATTACATCTCCTCACAGAAATTTGTAACATGTGTTTTGATGCAAAGAGACAAGACTAGTAATAAATGAAAAATCCATGAATTCATATGGTCAATTATACCAGATCATCATGGATATTATCATTTTGAACTGAGACAGGCTCAACTATTCTCAAGGTATCACCGAGAACTTGACTAATTTCAAGGGAAAAAAACATGAATATGACAAACACAAATGAACAGAGTGGAAGAACCAATAAATATTAATCAAAACTAGTGAGAAGTTGAACAGTTACCCATAGCCAGAGGACAGATAACAACAATACAATGAGTAAAAAAAAAAAGCAATTAATGAGTTTAAGCCAATAAATTTCACATGTGCAGGACGTATTGAAGCCAACTCTGTGTCCGCACAACAGGGAATAAACTGTATCAAAACCAAACAATATTAGAATGAGGAACCAAGATTCCTCATAGGGAGATTGGACTAAAGGACAAGCAGAATGTTATACTTTCATTAAGCAGAAAACTGATGCTTGATGGATTCTTCAACCCTTTTCCAAATTCTAAGTGCTTCAGATGAAATAAAGCACATAAAAATGAGCAACAGAGGCCCACAAGCATTATCATGTAATCCATTATTAGCACAATAGTCCTTGTTTACTCCTCTTAACATGTATTTTAATGAAAAGAGACAAGATAAGAAAGAAAATATATTAACACTTCCATTCATATCAGCTCATGTTGGAGATTATCAATTTAAATTGGGAGGGAATTGACTACTGACAAGTGCTTGCGACAACCTTCATGAGAATGAAAAACAATGATTATAATACCAGAAATAATATGAAATTATATGTGAATATACCATCCATAGCTTGACTTATAGAATCGTAATCCATAAATGTTCTAGTTGATCTATTTTGGGAGGTCTGCATCAGAATTATGGTGTGCCTATTAGCCTACAAAAGAAAACAGAAACACCCCATCAGAAAATTAGCAAGACCAGAGCTTCTCATTAATCAAATGCTGAGAAACTCCAAATAAATCAGCAGGCAAGGATGATGATATTTATGTTGCTGGAAAACTTGAAGGTCTGATGGATAGAACTCAAAAATGCGCATTTCCAGCATAGCTAACTGCTGCTGCTATTTCACTAATAATGCTTAGAAATGCAAACCGACAAAAAGATCCACGCCTAAAAATCAGTGCTTTAGAGAGTTATGCTCTACCTTTTCACGGTTTAGCGCCCAGTTGAAAGAGTGGAATAATTAATTAGATTTAAGCATTCATTAAGCCACTACCAAGAGGGAAAAAAAAAAGCTCCTTCAGGAGATCCAATTGAGTGTAACATAATATTTCACGGAAATGGTAGTTACAACCCAGAAATGTCTTCCACCAACAATCAAATATCAAAGTACCTCAAAGAAAAACTCTATGCAAACCAGCAAAATATAAATCCTTAAAAAAAGCAGAGGCTTTCGCCTTTTATCAAATTGAAACCACTGACAGTACCTAAACAAACAAAGAGATGCGTAAAATTCTAAGAAAAAACTCACATCCTATGATTTTCTGCAATATTAGTAACCAAAAGATAAACTTAGTTAAATGAATACTTAATTCAATCGCGCAAAAAGAAGGGAATGGGAACCCTAACTTTCCTAAATATACAGACATCGTCAACTTAAGTGAAATGTTAGAATTACGAAACAGAATCAATAGATTAAGAAATCAATAGCAGAAAGAGAAGGGAAAAACGAGAAAAAAATCGAATTACCATTCTTAAAATGTCTGTTTTATGGCTTCAATATCAAGCTTTAAGTGTGGATTCTTTTGCTTCAGCTTTACAACGCAGAGAGAGAGAGAGAGAGAGAGAGAGAGAGAGAAGCTGACTTTGCGGAAGACCTGGGAGACAGAAGTTGTTAAGGTAAAGATTTTTTTGAATTCATAAATAAAGAAAAAAAATATACATTTATTTCTTCTATTAAAATTTTTAATATTATAACTCTTAAACGATCACAACAATATTTTCTATTTCATATAGTAAACTTATATAGTTTGATAATACATTATTACTCTTTTGAAATTTAAAAAATATACGATTTATTTTATATAGTTTGATATTATGTGCTAGTACTCATAATGTTTGAAAATTATACAATTCACTTGCTAAAATTTTAATATATTATATTAGTACTTTCCTACAAATTTGATTTACTAAACTAATATTCTTTGAGCAAAAAATAATATTTTTTTCAAACTTCATGAAAGTATTAGTGTATTATGTTAAACTATAAGGAATAAATTCTATATTTTTCAAATATTAGAAAGTATTAGCATATTATGTCAAATTACATAAGGTAAATAATAATTTTTTCTATTAAAAATTCACTCTCTATTTTAGTTTATTTTAAAAATTGTGTACGCTCTAATAACACTACCTATCCCACTTTCTATTTTAATTTTTCATTAATAAAATTATCTAAAAAAATAAGAGAGAATAAGAGATAAAAAAAGAAGAAAAAAGAGATAAAAGAACAAAAAAAATGAAAAATGAAAAAATAAAATATTAGTTAAGAGCTCGTTGTGGCTCTTTAATCTAAGAAGGAAGAATATAAATTTTAACAAATAAAATAAATAAATAAAAAATATAAAAACTGTTGAAATACTCTTTTACTTTAAAAAGAGAAATAAATATATTTATCGAATATTTTATATTTTTTAAATTATAATACTTATTTACAATTACAAATGTTATATTTGTTTATTCAGTATTATTTGTAAGAAATAAATTCTACGAAAGACCCTTATTTAACTTTAGGCAGAAGACATATATAGTCCCTATTTGTTTACTTCATTCTGTCATTTGACCGGTTTTTTATATAAATTGGTCTTTATATTTTATATTTGGTTTATTTTTCTTTTTAAAATTAAAAATATAATAGGTTCGTCTATCATATAATAATGCAGTATGTCAAAAAAATACATCGGTGAGTACATTCAAGAGACAAATTATGGTGAAAATTGAATTTATATAAGATAAAATAGACAAAAAACAAAACGTAAATGACAATTTTGACAAAAAAACTTGTCAATGTAATAAAATGACAAAAATAAATAATTATAAAAAGCTAAGTATATCTTATTTTTAGAAGAAATTTCATAAACTATATATTTTAACTTTTTATTTCAAAATTACTTACAACATATTTGTTTTTCATTTTCACCAAATATCTTTTCAATCTAACCGAATTTGTTTTTAATTTTTCTAGACAAAACTCATCTCCAGCTCTCTTTTTTAGTTTGCCCTCCAGATCAGTTTTTTGCACCAATTACCCCTTAAATTCTATTTTTTGTCCAATTTATTGCCTGTAAAATTTTAAAAACTTAACAATTTGCCCTATGTGCTGAAATCATAGCTGGAATCACAGTAAAAAAGTAAAATTAAATTTTGACTACCACATCAGCATAGAAGTAAATTATTACATTTTTAAAATTTCACATATGACAAATTGGATAAAAAAAATTCAGAAGAACTGATGCTAAAAAAGGATTTGAATAGCAAACTAAAAAAAATAAAAAACTCATGGGATTACAGATGTGTTAAGCCATCTTTCTATTTCAAATTTATCATTTCAATCTACCATGAAAAACCTCGTCCTCTTTATTGAGTCATCAAATTCATGGAATCTCCGAAATCCATGCTGCTCTTCAACAACACTACTTTTTCTTCACATATTTCTATTATCCTCGACAACAATCGGTGGGCATAGATTAAGATAAAAAAGCTGCCATAATTCCTCTGCAAATTCAGAAGTCAGATGTGCCTCGTGATGATCGTAAACATCCCTCAAGTCTAAGCTTAATTCATCACAACATGAAGCGTCTTAACAAGCTTAATGCCATCATTCTCAATACAACACTAAAACAAATTAAAGCAAAAGGATCAACTAGTTCAACGCAGGAGGACCTTACGAGAGTTGGAAGGTGATCTGTGAAAGGATTTGAGGGCTGGCGACGAAATGGAAAATCCAAAGACCAAACAGACTTGGGTTCTATCATTTAATTGATAGATTAGAAATTTTTTTTTTCCAATATTATGATTTCGGCAACAAATTTGAATCCATAGAACATACTTGATTTCCAATCTTATTATTTTAATTATAGATTATATGTTGCCTCTAAATATTGTTAATTAATAAGCTGAATTATTATGTTCCAGTTGGATGTTTGGTTGGAAATATTATGTTATTTAATCTATTGTTGTTAATTTTTTTTTTTTTGAAAATCTTGTCAATTTAATTAAAGTATTCCCAATATATACCCAAAATATTTCCAATGTATATCTGAGGTATTCTTAAGAAATTCTCGAGGTATATATTCTCAAAGAATGCTTGAGGAATTCCTAAGGAATTTTTAAAATATATCTAAAGTATATCTAAGGTATTTTTAAAGATATCAAACCAAAATATACTCAATATATACTAGAGATATACCAAATATACATATTTTTGTATATGTTGGGGTGATTTTTGGGGATACATTGGGATTGGGCATGCTTTGGAAATACATTAGCAATACCTTATGTATACCTTGGCAATATTTTAAGTATACAATGAGAATTCTTCGGAAATACCTTAGGTATACCTTAGTTGAATTACACATAAAACATATTCTTTCATAAATGAAAATTTAGAATTGTCATGCCTGAGAGAAGCAAATAATGTTATATTAGTTAAAAGTTAAATCTAACATAATATCTATATGTGGGGATAGCTAATGAGAGTCATTTGGATATCAATTTTACTACTATTTGAACAAAGGGTTGTATTGCTTATAGAGGATGATGAGTCTGCCACTTATGAAGAGATTCATAATAATTCAAAATATGACTAATGGCCATAAGCCATAAGTCGAATGTATATTTCATGTCCATAAGCTAAGTATGGACTCTGGTTGACCCACCTCAAGGGTTTTTCATTATATATTTTCAATTTTTTAATAAAAAATTGAAAAAAAAATCAAAATTTTTTTTTTGTAATACACTAGATTTTATTATAAAAAACTAATGATATTTTTTTGGATTTTTAATTTGGTATCAGAATTAGTCTGACTAATTCAAAGCATATCTACTAGAATTTCAAGGGGTAACAAAACGCTCCTTCAAAAATTTTGAAGTAATTGTACATCCAGTGTTCGAACTCAAGATCTTTAATTAAGTTAAAAAAGTCTAGTGCAAAGACATCAACACCCTCTTGAATAAAAACTAGTGATATTTTATAAGTAAAAAGATATATTTTTTACATAAAAAAGTACATAAGTGTTGATAGTATTTTTCTTGTAATAATCATATATATATATATATATTAATTATTTTGACTAGATGTTATGCAGATAAATGTACATGTAAATGATAATAGAATAAGAAAGACAACTTTTTTGTGCAATGGGAACATCCTTGGGTTTTGACAGTAAAAAGAAAAAAAAACCCCTGGAAGAGGCGGCTAAGGCATGCCTTGTTTAGGCTCCCTTATCCTTTTTTGTCGGTAGATTTATTCTTGGAAATTATATTATTAGTTCAGGTCAGCCATCAGAATTTTATATTATAATAAAATTAAAAATGACAGATTACATATTCTA
>CATIWF010113452.1:0-16871 GCA_949630135.1 Balakata baccata
ACAAGTCAGACTGGTCCGGATGCCAGCCCTGTTTCTGACCAGTCCCAATTACCCTACCATATGAGGACCTTAGAGGCAGAATGGATGAAAGTTGTCAACATGAAAAATGTTCCATTTTAACATATCTATGTTCATATAAAGTTTCATACAAATATGACTTACACATTGTAAAATATGAAGAAGCAAAGTTGGTGTCTCAAAACTGCCTATGGTCAAAAACAGGGCAGAGAACAGAACATGTTTATAAATTGCATAAAATATTCCACAATGGTCCAATTGGTCTGAAATTTAGATATGTTTATAAATTGCATAAAATATTCCACATGTTTATAAATTGGTCAAAAGCAAAAGAAAAGGCCTATGGCCTAACAAATGTGCAAATGTTACAAATGATTAAGCTAGCAAATGCAAATGTTCACATAAAAACCCGGGGTAGTGTCTGTTTAGCCTGGTCAGAACAAAAAGAAAATGACATAAGCATAAGTATAAGCAAATGAAATATTTACATGATTTAATATTATTTATATTCATATGATATTGGCAAATAGAATGACATGCAAAATGTGTATGAATGACACTTACTACTTGTAACTGTGATTGACTTAGTACTTTAGAAAGCTTTTGATAATTATTCTCATTGAGTTGCAACTCATTAAATTGCATCATCTTTCAGGCAAAGAAGAGTAATTAGCTCAATTTGGAGGTGCATATCATATAGAAGACATGGATCACAGGTCACCGGCCGAGCCTCACCAATCTCTCTCCTTGCATTGCACATATGTATGGGAACATGACATTTGTATTTTGGGTTATGTATCTATATATGTATAAATTACTAAATATGCAATGATGTGTAAATGTGTATTTGGCTTTAACCTTTCTAACTGAAATAATTGAATATGGTATCTGAATTGTTAACATATGTGATGCTTAGATGTCAAATGTTGCAAAGTGATAATATTATATGATCCAAAAAAAATTATTATCCCTCATTATAAACAGGACTATGTCCTATTCTATACAATATACGACAACATGATATAAATATAAGTGATATCCATAGGTATAATGTGTTACAAATAATACTCTTAGAAGAATACTGAAAATTATATATAGGAGTCCTAGATCTGTGTTGGAAGGAAATGTGAAATTCGGCTGTATTGACATATGGGTTGATGATGATATGATTATGGTATATGAGCATCATGAAAAATATGATTATTGCTTGAATTATATTGAGTTGAGCTGTATATTGAAACTGAAGAAATTACTGTAAATTCGAATGATGTGCCTAGAACTTCTAATGTAAATAAAGAATGTGAGAATGACGATGTAGAAGATAATGAGTGTGAGGGAGATAATAATAAAGGTAGATAATAATGATTCTGTTATTGATGAGATACATTAATATGAGGAGTTGGAAGATAATGATGATGATGATAGTGACAACTTCAATATAATAACAGACGCAACTGCTGTTGGTGAATCAAGTGGTGGATATTTAGGGGGTACTGAGAATGATCTAATGCATGCTAATCCTTATGCAGAAGATAGTAGCATGATATTATGAGATCCATTAAAAGAGTTATTTAAAGGAATGTGTTTTCATTCCAAAGAAGCTGTCCATGCAGCAGCAATGGAATACTCTTTGCATCAGAATCAAAAGTATATGACTGAGGCTACTAGAAATAATACGTTTGTACTCATATGAAAAAAAAAATTTGAGAGCGGTTGCAATTTGAGATTACGGGCAACTAAAAAATCAAGGGGAGTGTCCTGGGAGATAAAGAGGTATAATGACCATCATAGTTGCACTAGTTATGGTTGAATTCACAATTGATATGTAGCTACATTGAAGATATTGTTCAGGAGGCGTCATAAATCAAAATTAGTGCCTTAGTAGCTAGCATTCATAAGACTTTCAATTATACACCTTCTGTAATGCCCGCTAATTAGGGCCTAGTAGAATTAGTGTGAGTAACATACCTAGAAACTATATAAATGACATTAGGAATAAAATTGAATAAATAATTAAATTAGAAATTAAAAGAAATTCAATTGTTAACATAATTAATTTGATTAAATTATACCACATGATTAAATTTTAGTTCAATAGAAATTAGTACGACTAGATATATAAAAAAAAAGTTGAAATAATAATAGTAGATAAATAAATTTAAAAAATTTTAAATTTATTTAATTAATTAAAATTAAAAGAAAAAGAAAGAAAGAAAGAAAAAGAAAAATTAAAACTATATATAAAAGAAGGGCAACTGTTGGGAAATTTCTAGTGAAATGGGGAGGGATTGGCCATTTTGACTATAAAAAGTCTTAGGTTCTACAAATTTCTATAATTTTCATTTCACTCTTCTTCCTCCCTCAATATCAACCCCAATTTCTCCATCCCTTCACCTAAAAATTATAGCAATTTCACTCCAATCAATTTGTTCTTGGTAAGTAATTTCTTCTCTATTATTCTTTGGTTGTTTAGAGCTATTATGTTTGTATTATGACAATATTTTATATCCTGATTTTAATGATCATAGAAATTGATTTTAGAGAAGTATTAAATATGAAAGTTGTAGATTTATATATTAGAATTATGGATATATAAATATTTTTGCATGAATAAGTCTATAGAGATATGTATAATTTACTAAAACTAATTTCTAGAGACATATCAATAGGATACCTCACTTTATTGACTTGTTTTGATCATTTTAAGAGTTGAATTTGTGTAATCTCAAAACATAAAAGTTGTAGCTCTTTGTGTTCTCTAGCTGTTTACTAAATTTTGTATATATTCATTTTGTGTAGGCTGAGTTATTAGGAAATTAATTATGACTGTCATTTGATTAAGCTGCTTATGGTATTTGTGAAGCTTTAGTAAATTTGTATTTATTTTTGAACTATTTATAGGCTGAATAAATTAAAGTATAAAACATAAAAGTTTTATCCATGTGTCTTAGCTAAATCTTTTTGGAAACCACACATTAAAATGTTGTATATTTTATGAGTTATGATCATAGAAAAAGACACTAGTTGGTTGTCACTCTAAGTTAAATCAGTTATATTTTCCCTATCAATTGAGGACTTTAAAGACTGAATAAGTAAAAGTAATCACTAAAAATGTTCCAAATTACCTTGCCTAAGTGCTCCTAAAGTTTTATAACAATTTAATGCATACGTTGGAAGATATGAATTTTTAAATTTAGTGTCTCCAAACTATCAAGGGGCAGAGACATAACAAATTTTGCATTTGCACTAAAAATTGTGTAATATTTCAAAAATTCTGAAATTTTAATTTGTTGCAGTCTTACGTATTAAATTTAATTAGAAATAAGAATCATATAAATTGGATATATATAGTAAAAGTTATATAGTTAATGGTCCTAAAAGGTCAAAGTACCACTTAGGGAAACTTTAGTTATTTATTTAAAACTAAATTAAGAATAAATATTTTAACAATGTATTAATCCATTATATTTCCAAATTAAGTCATCAACAAGTACAAGAGCCACGAAAGTAGGCAAACTCCAAATTTTGGATTTTAAAAAGAGCTCTATTGAGGTTTGTACATATAGGTAGTTTTGTTCGCCTTGATGCATGATTGTGTGTTAATTGATTTAATTATATATCAAATGGTGGATTTTTATATGACATGACAATTTTATGTGTTTTTTTTTAAATGATTTTGAATGTGAAAGTGCATTGGTTATGTATATATAAGATGTATATTAATTATGACAAATAAGAACATATTGAAAATAATTAAGTAATAGATTTATTGGCCTATTTCTCTACCTAAGGGCTTGCTTAGGATCGACGGTGCACTATTAAGGGAAAATATGGTATTGACTTAGCTATAAATTTTAAGGATAGGGAGGGCTAGGCTCATAGAGCACTCCGTATCCTATTATATACAGATAATGTTATACTCACTCAAGCTGACCTAGGCTCGCAGAGTGCTCTTGACTGGAGATTTTGGTGAATAGGATAGCCTAGGCTAGTGGAGCGTCCCTATTTCATATCCTATATCTAGACAGTATGGGAACGAGATTTGGGCCAATGGTAAATAAACTCTAAAATGAAATATGAGAATTAATTATGTATATTTGAAATAGAGTAAGAAATAATTGTGTGATGTATTATGAAAATATTGCGTGGAGTAGCATGGTATAATTAGTGAATGCGTGATATAATATGTTAAATGGAATTCTTTGCATAAATTTAGTATGACAAGTTAAATAAATAATTGATATATGTTGTTAGTAAAACATGTTAACCTTGAATATTGACATGCTACTTGCACATTTATTGTGAAATATATATCATTTATTTGTGTGGCTGTATGAGATAATTTTAATACTTATATGTACTATTAAGCTAGAGATAGCTTAGCGTGAGTTTTGCTCATGCAGGTTCAGGAGCTTGTAGATAGTAGATTTCAGAAGTTGACCAAATAAGATAAAGCTTATCTTAGAAGAGACATTGAGACCCGGTTTGTGGGTCAATGACATTATGCTTTTATATTTTGTTTATAATCATGCATATGAGCTAATAAACATGTCATGTATAAAGTAAAAGAACATGTTTTATATTTTGATATAATATTTAATATATGGCTACGTATGAGACTTGTAAATCGCAGATATGTTTAAATTAGTAATTATGATCACGTGATATATAAATAAATGAAATAATGATATAAGATGATAACTAATATAGCACGCTTAATTAGAATTATATATTTATAGATTAATTTATTAATAAGAAAAAAATATTATAAATTTTAGATCGGTTTATCCAGCTAGACACATGGCATTCCACTTATATAATAAGATTATTTCTATTATATAATTTGGGTGTTACACCTTCGTACAAGAAAACATGGCTTGGTAAGCAGTTAGCCATTGGTAGGTTGTTTGGAGATTGGGATGAGTCATATCAAAAACTCCATCAGTAGATGGCATCTGTTATGGGTGCTAATCTAGGGTCCTATTATGTAATTGAAGACGAGGCTCATTATGTTCAAAATTATGTAGATACAACATGTCGCATATTCAATTGGATGTTTTAGACATTCAGACCTTGTATTGAAGGCTTTAATTACTATAGGCCAGTTTTGTATGTGGATGGAAAGTTTTTATATGGCAAATATAAAGGGTATTTACTGATTGCCTCCAGATTGGATGGAAATAATAAGGTTTTTCATGTTGCATTTTCCATTGTCGAAAAAGAGGATAAAGATAATTGGAGCTAGTTTTTGAACAACATCAGGTTGTATGTGACAAAAAATGAAGATTTATGCGTTATAAGTGATCGACATGCAGTAATAATTTATGCGATGCGACATAATTGGTGGAAGATATGTACTCATCATTATTGCATTCGCCATATGGCCAACAATTTTAATAAAAAATTCAAGAATAATAAACTAAAGGAGTCACTTAAAAAAGCAGGTCATCATCTTTCCATTAATTACATTCAGATTTGTACATTACCCATCTTTGTTTTAATAAATTATTAATGTCTACTTGTGTGATGTATATAGGGTGTGAAAACAAAAAAAAAGTTCAAAAGAGTGATGTAAACTATATATGAAGCTGAGCCTGCAACAAAGCAATGGATTGAGAGGATCCCTTTACATAAGTGGACTCGTTCACATGACAAAGGGAAGCGATGTGGGAGTATGACTACCAATATTGCTGAGTCAGTGAACAACATGATCAAAGATTTGTAAGGCATGCCCATAACTTCTTTAGTTAATAAGCTATTCAAGAAAATGGTGGATTTTTTTTTTTTATCAAAAGAGATCAAAATATATGAAGGAGATTGCATATGGACCTTTGTACTATAAAGACTAGCAAAAATTATTGAATAAAAGAGTAGCGAAGGCAAAAAGGCCATTCTGTTGAGGCTTATGATAGAGAGAAATTGATTTTCTCTATCATTATAGTGTATAACAATACCAAACAGATTGGAACAAACGAGTAAGTCATTAATTTATTTAATGGTACATGCACCTGTGGCAAATTTCAAGCAACAAAGATCCCTTGCTCCCACATAATCACTGGTTGCTTGAGAAATGGAATCAACTATTTCCAATTTATGGCTCCATGTTACACATTAGAATGCACATTAAAAATTTATCAAGTCAGCTTCATACCTTTAGGACACCTAGACTATTGGCTACTGTGTTACAAGTTGCCTTTAATTCTAGATGCTATCACAATTCAAAAAAAGGGTCATCCATGGACATCAAGAATAAAAAATGAAATGGACTAGAAAATCACTGATAAGCATGGATATACATGTAAATTATGTGGTAATCCTGGTCATAATATAAAGACTTGTCTGTATAGCAGAGGTCGTATTGCTAATGCACGAAAAAATTGATTATTGTATCTTACGTTGGTGTGCTTACTTAGCAATATGTTATGCAAATGTACTTTAATTTGAGTGAAAAATTTTAAAATTGCAAATGATGCAGTTACATAAGCTTTATATTTTCCATACCTTTCACTTTAAATATCGTCTTATAATTTATTTATTATGCAGATACCTTTATTTTATTATCCCGGTGATATATTTAGAGCGACTGGCTATCATTGGGCCCTAGATGATGATTTTCAATATCCCTTGGATCCTAATCAGCATAATAGCGATTTTGTGTACAATACTATGAACAATATGAAGTGCTTCATGAGGAAGCTAGATAATATTTGATACTAGTCCCTCATGCGAAGGCAATTAATATACCGAGATCAAACATACATGAATTACGAAAAGCATCATTTCGGATTCGCGAAGAGAACAATCGCATTAAAATACATTTAAATATATATTATTTTAATCACTGAGCTAATGAGTTTTTAGAAGATGGTGACATCAAGCAATATCATATGTTTAGATCCATAACAAGATCTTTAGATTGTACATCAGATATTTATATGTCAGATAGTGATAATTAATATGATGCAGTACTTATTATTTAGATCCTTAGTAAGTTTTTTAGATTGTATGTCAACTATTTATTCATCATATAGCAATAATTATTATGATGCAATGCTTACTATTTAGATCCTTAGCAAGATCTTCAGATTATATGCTAGCTATTTATCTGTCAGATAGTGATAAGTAATATGATGCAGTATTTATTAATTATATCGTTAGCAAGATCTTAAGGTTTATGCTGGCTATTTATCTGTCAGATAGTGATAATTAACATGATGCATCACTTATTAATTATATCCTTAGCAAAATCTTCTAATGTCAGCTATTTATCTATCAGATAGTGATAATTATTATGATGCAATACTTACTTTAGATACTTAATAAGATTTTCATATTGTATGTCAGCTATTTATATATCAGATAGTGATAATTAATATGATGTAATACTTATTCATATTCATTGTCATCACAATTTATGTATAAATTTTAATTAAATAATATGTAGCAATTAAATTTACAAAAAAGAATTTCAATGTCCTCCAATATGTCCTCCTATACCACAAGGTGGTGGTCTTCTATTACATTTAGGTTGCTGCCTTTTGAACGCTGTTCCGATTAATGCACTAGGGTTGACCTCTTCATTTGTATCATTGGCTTGTTATGTAGTAGAAGGATCATGAGAAAACATACTCCCAAATATCATACTTGCTATATGATGCGATGTAAGGCATGGAGAGTCAGAGTGTGACTACTGCACAAAAGGTTGATCAAGATATGGAAAGTAGTATGTCCTAACAAGTAATGGTCCAGGAGTGTTTGATGCATGTGTGCATGAGGGACTAGGAATATCTGAAGCACATGTATGTGATGGACTAGACGTCAAGTATATGTGCGATACATTATGAGTATAAGATTGTGTACCATGATATACAACAAGTTGTGGTACATTTGAAGACGTGGAGGATGAAGGAGCAATGGGAACTTCTTGCTGATAGTCAGTAAAATTTCTTGCTTGAGTTCTACGTCGGACTATCCGTAGTGGACTAATGTCAACTTCATCATGAATTGCTGCATCTGGAAATGGTGGTATAGGCTATGAATGTTTTGGTGGTGGCATTATAACAAGCCTTCATTATTGTTGAACTGCGCAAAATATGCCATTATTAATTTGATGAATTTTATCAATATCATTGCTTAGACGGATATGTTCAATACCATCCATCTGTAAAATAAAGGAATAAGAAAGCAAATATTAATAATAACATTTTTGAGATGTCTTATTCTTGATTATGATTTACTTAGATATGAAAAATAAAACTCACTACTACTCCACAAGCACCGCCTTGTGGAGAAATCCACCGCTGAGTGACACGTCGATACCATTTCATATACTCTGAATGGTAATGCATCCTTTCTATTAATGGACTGACATTATAAACATGCTATAATTATGCATTCCACATGTTAATCCATTGAGCATGCTGACAAGGCCAGTTTATGTCCCTAGATTGAAAATATATTGAGTGTAGATCATCTGTTTGCAATGGTTGGTTTGGAATGGATTGTTGAAGTCCAAACTGGCATAGCACACGGTCTGGGTGGTACCATTCGACAATATGAAAGCAAATCAATGGGACTATAGCTCTCCAAATTTGTTGGCCATCCAAACAATCAGTAGAAAAAATATGTAGAATATCATTTGTATATGGCTCTCAAATGACCTGCAATAAATATACATCAATATCAATAACATTGTATTTTAAAAAAATATATATATTTAGAGAGATATGTATGAATATATTTAGAGAGAGGGTTAGAAAAGTAATAAGTACATCATCATTCTCGATCAAGTCCAACTTGTATCTTGTATTTTTCAGAACATGGGTTGATACCTTAGTAGCAATTCGTGCAATGCTCCACCTAAAAAAATTTAAAAACATAAGTTTTGTACTTAATAAATAATTTTTATACTTATTAAATCATATTAAAACAAACTATGTTAAATGATGTTTATGCATATTGAAATCCTAGAGGTAAGCTACCAAGTAATGGCTGAACTGACAATGTAGGTGCAATTGAGGGTAAACGATCTCATGCCCATAATTGAAGTAAAAATGATGGACCACTAATTTGTTGTGCATATGGATCTGTGGCCCTATATAATTCTCTATAAAGCCATACAAGACACACTCCACCCTAGCTGTAATGATGCACGACAGTCAAGTCTTCCAAAAGAGGAAGGAACATCAAATGCATCTTTGAACTTGATTTATCTAGAAAAAGTATCCTACTAATGGTACACATAATGAATGCATGTGTATGGCATATGATAGTCTCATCATTTGCATCTACTGGTAGAATACTAAATTGTTCAGCTAGCCACCTCAAGTTCAATTTTGAACCTGTAATTGCATTATTCGGTGGTACAACTCCTAATAATCTCGCGCATAAATTCACCCAATCATAATGACCATGTCCGATTATAGCTGCACCATCAATGGGTAACCCAGTATGGATCACCACTTCCTGAAGGGTAATAGTCATCTTTCCCTCAGGAAAATGAAAGGTATGAGTCTCAGATCTCCATCGCTTGACAAGTGCAGTGATAAGATGTCAATCCAGTTGAAAGAACCCAAGTCGAGCTACTCCTAAAAATCTAGTATGCTGGAGCAACTCTCGAATACGAGGATCAATATCCTCCATATGCAATAATGTACATGCACGACAACATTCAGTATAGGAGACTCCAACTGATCGTGCCAAATAGCCTCTGTTCTATGAACGTATTGCAATCTCAGTAACGATAGATCATAAGGGCTAGGCTGCATTGCATATCTTATGTGGACATCCATATCTGAAAAATACGTCAATCTCAGTAAATACATTTTTTTCTTTTTCAGATAATAAACTGCAAAATATAAGATAAAAAAATCAGCAAAAAATTAAAATTGCAATAGAAAATCTACAAAAAAATAAAATTGCAAAAAAAAAAAATTTAGTAAAACTTTGAGAAGCAAAAAAAAAAATTAGAAAAAAAGCAAATTACAATAACAAAATCAGCAAAAATTTGAGATGCAAAAAAATAGCAAACAAAAAACTTTGCAATTAAAAATCAGCAAATAAATAATTAAATTTGCAATCAAAATCAGCAACTACAAAAATAAAATCACAATAAAAAATTTGCAAAATAAATAAAATTACAATAAAAAATCAGCAAATAAAAAAATAAAATTGCAATAAAAATAAATGCATATATTAAAATTTATACCAAAAATATTAATGCATATATAAAATAAAATGTCAAAAAAAATTCTACATAGCTTTTTTTCTTCTTCTTTTTAGTCTTTTTTTTCTTTTTCAGAGAATAAACTGTAAAATATAAAATACAAAAATCAGCAAAAAACTAAAATTACAATAAAAAATATCAAAAATAATATAATTGCAACAAAAATTCAACAAAAGCTAAAATTGCAATAAAAAATCTGCAAAAATAAAATAAAATTGCAAAGAAAACAGAAACAAATTTAGAAGCAAAAAAATCTGCAAACAAATAAAATTTCAATAAAAAACAGTAAATAAAAAATAAAAATTGCAACAAAATTCAGCAACTAAAAAAATAAAATCCCAATAAAAAATTACCAAAATTTATAAAATTATAATAAAAATTCAGCAAATAAACAAATAAAAATTCAGCAAAAATTAAAATTGCGATAAAAATCTGCAAAAAAAATAAAATTGCAATAAAATTCAGCAACTAAAAAAAAAATAAAATCCCAATAAAAAATTACCAAAATTTATAAAATTACAATAAAAATTCCGCAAATAATCAAATAAAAATTCAGCAAAAATTAAAATTGCAATAAAAAAATCTGCAAAAAAAATAAAATTACAAAAAATAGCAAAGAATTTTGAAGCAAAAAAAATCAACAAACAAATAAAATTCCAATAAAAAATAGCAAATAAATAATCAAAATTGCAATAAAATTCAGCAACTAAAATAATAAAAACGTAATAAAAATTACCAAAATAAATAAAATTGCAATAAACAAATATTCTAATGAAAATTTTATAAATCAGCAAACAAGAAATTACAAAAACAAAAATAAATTAGCAAACAAATCAGCAAATAACAAATAATAACCTATAAACGAAATGAAAAATTTCTAAAAAAATGAAAATTGCAACAAAAAGAAAAACAGCATATAACAAATAAATAACAGAAATTCTTTTATATATATATATATATATATATAAAAGAAACGTACCTATGTTTGTGCTTGAGAACTGAGAGGGCATTTGAAGCAGGTGAGGGGAATAAATGGTGTCCGCTTCCATACTAGTGATTTTGGGTAGCTTACACACTAGCCTGCAACGTAGCCCTGTCTGTGTAGGAGGAATAGTGATTTTACCTGCTGTATATTACTATTCAAAATAGCGATTTATGGTCAGAAATCGCTGGTCTAACCAATGATTTTTGGTTGATCTAAAGTCGCCTCTATGTTTAGCGATTTTGTAATACCTACACACCAACCTGTCCTACATGGACAAAAACAGTACATATATAGAAATTTGTTTGCATGTACCACTTTTTTGTAAATATATTTTTTTTTTACTTATTTACGTTAAAAGGCCGGCGAGGAGTGCATAGAAGATAAAATTCAATAGAGTTCAGAGTGAGCATCGCGAGTGACCATGGCAGTCATTCATTATCTTCTTCTTGGAGCTTAGGGGAAACTTTTACGATGTGAGTGACAAAACACAGTTCTCTCTCTCCTCCGAAACGTGGAGTGTTTATATTGCTTTTCAATGAGTGGGAATGTTGCTGCGATGGAAGACTTGGCCTTTGGCTCATCGGCTGCAGAAGTGGAGGGAGAATGCTGCGATGGAGCTTCAAAATTTTGGCAGAGGAATGATGTGTTACCCCGATTCCAGACCCTAATGATTTCTGCAGTATCGTAAAAACGGTCGTTTGACATCCACTAGCGGAACTGCGTCGTTTTTCTGGCTGGAGACCCCTACAGTTTAAAGGGAGGTAGTTTCGGCATGGCAACATACTTGCTACAGTGCCACCCAAATCTATAGATAGATAATAGATTCATGAACTAATTCAATTATAACATGTTTTATATATAAAATAATAAATAATTTGCATATATTTATTATTATTTATTGTATATTTGGCCTATATATCAATAAATATAAACTATCAATTTTTTAATTTGCTAACATATTTTTAATAAATCGAAAGATATATTAAAATATAAATAAAATTTATAATTCCAACTATATTAATTAAATTTTTTAAATCTTTATAAAAATTGTAATAATCATATTCATTATGGCTCGGAAGGAATATTAATTATCAAATTTAGAAAAATACTATCAATATCTTTTTATGCATTTTTTGTTATACATTTCCAATATAAAAAAAATATATCTATTCAATTATAAAATACTATTACTACAATAAAAATTAGTGTTCTATAAAAGGAAAACACATTTTTTTTTTATTGGAAGTATGTAATGAAAAGTGTATGACTCAAATTGTTTATTTATATGACTAGTAGTTGGCTAGGCATTGTCGCAAGAGCGATGACCCCTTTGGATGCCCAAACTTGAGGCGACAGACTTGTGCCTCTACAGTCTCGACTAAAAGGACCTTCCCCCATTCATAGGCACACTACATTTGCTCGGGCGATTGTTGAGCACATGAGTATACTCTCATCCGTGTTGTAGCAGAGATGAGTGCTTTTCAAGCTTTTCCTAAACTCGAATCCTTCTTGATTGCAAACTTACATTAGTCAATTTTGAACTATATATTGCTAATAAAAAAAAATTTCTAGAATATTATATGAAAGAGATTTAACTCACAAGAAATGCTACCAATCTTATATATATATATATATATATACTTGATGTCACCCGAAGATCAACCTCTAGTCCTGCACAGTAAAGGAAGGTGAGAATGGGTGGCCAGAGTTGCTCCGGTGTGCCCACTTCGACGATCAAGTTAGAAAGAAGAAGAAAGAGAGAATAAAGTTGTGATATTGAAGGTTGAGTTATTTGGGTTTTCTTACTTGTCCTTCGCTTGGTTTACCATGGCTTATTTATAGGCCTATCTTTATCCTAGACCCATCTTTTAGGTGTAGGTCTTTCATCATTTCTAACAACTGATTGAGCATATTTTGGGCAGAGCAAAAGATCGGTGTCACTCCTACCTATACATCTGATGACGTGTAGTAGGCCATTTTGTGTAGTGCACGTTTTAGGGACGTGCTCTATTCTATTAGTGAGCATTTAATGCTCCATATCTTTAGTTTCTCTTTCCTTAGAATATATGTGGGAGATCTTTAGGTGCTCAAGGCAGGAGATTTCCTTTCAACAGTTGATCTTCCTTATATGATATCATACTCACCATCATGTCAAGCATTTGTATTTGACAGCTTGCAATAGGGATTTGGTGGTTTAGTTCATGTCCTGTCAGTAGGGAGGGCTGTTTCATATAATAGGGCTTTGTAGGCATGTTGTCTTCTATCTATTTCATATTGAATGCATTGTACCATCTTTTGACATTTATTAAATGCAGTGTACATAGTGATCTCTTTTCCAGCAATAATCAATATCGTTGATCTCCTTTGTGGTGAGAACATTTCTGGCCATACGAACATAGTTAGCCTAGAAGGGTTATATCATTATTTCCCCCTAAAAGTGTCGAACATTTATGTTCGACTGAAGTTTGTGTTTCATTCAAGTCGGGTAAGTTGGAATTTGATATTGCAGTGAGATTGTCTTTATCGGTCTTCTAAAGTTGATTTACTTTAATGCTTCAGTTTTTTTTATTTGAATGGTTATGTTGTTGTTAATTAAAATTTTTAAGCTTCTTCATCGCTAGTTGCATCAATTGTTTATGAAAGATATCGATCCCAAGTGATAAAGTTGAGTCAGCTGGAGATCATGTCAAATTGTCGAAAGAAATGCTATAGAAAAATAAAAGGAGGTCGTAGATCAAAATGAGCAATATCCAGAGGAGCTTGTTGATCTTCACCAAGAATTTGATGATCCTGAAATTTGATAATGACAAACTTGTGCTTTCTAGGAGGCATTGAATAATATTGCGATTCACTTTAGATGCAATTCAGTCTCTCTAGGGTATTAAAATTAGCAGGGTGTTTAAATTAATAAGCCGATCACTTGGGATGCGATTTGATCTCCTTGGGGCATTAGTCTCAGTAGAGTACTTTAATAAGTATATTGTATTAGATATGACTTGATCTCCCTATAGTTCATCCTATTAGGGGATTTTAATATGAGGATTTTGAGTTTTGTCCTTAACAAAAATGTTTCAATGTTTTCCCTGAGGTTTCTCCTCAATAGGGATTTTGATACGATGATCTCCTGGAGTTTGTTATCGATAGGGATAATAAACATGTTGGCATTTTCCCTCTAAAGTTTGTCTTCAGTAGGGATTTTCAATAAGATGATCTCCTAGAGTTTCAATCTTGATAGGGATCTTAAGACAAACATTGTGATGTTTTCTTTAAGGATTTTACTCAGTAGGGATTTTCAATAAGATGACCTTCTGGAGTTTCATTCTTGACAGGGGTATTAAGATAAACATCTTTGATGTTTTCCCTAGGGTTTCTCCTCGGCAGGGTTTTTAATATGATAATCTCCTAGAGGTTCGTTTTGTAACATTCTCGACCATCCATACATGCATTATCACATGCATTCCATTTAGGCATATTTATTTTATAAATGTCTGTCATATGAAACACATGCATACGTAGGGATTTTGGCGTGAACGTATTCACGACATAGATTTGACACGGATCGGTTTATCACAATAGGACCAAGTCGTATATGTCTAGCTATAATTTAAATAAGGAGACAAGATATTGAAAATGAAATTAAATAAATGATTACATTTGAAATAAAAGAAATTTAGCATAGTTATATTAAAGTAGACAATTTGACTACATAGTATTTTGGCACTAAATACATTTAATTATGCAGAGAAAATAATAATAATAATAATAATTAATTAATTATTATTAATTTAAATTATTTAAAAATAATAACAGAAAAAAAAGTAAAAGTAAAAAAAAAAAAAGAAGAAGAATAGTAAGTCGGCAACTTTGGATAAAAAGGGCAGAATTGGCCCTTTTTCATCCAGCTGCCATTTCTTCCTCTCTTCTTCATTTTTCTTCCAATTTTCTTCCTCAAACTCCATCATCTGGCAATACTTAAGGTAATTCTTCTCTCTTGTATGTTAATTTCGAGTTAAGACATAAGTTAGGCTAGGTTTATGTAGGCACAAGCAACACAGTATAATTCTGGATTCTGTTTCAAGGGCAGTAAGTTGGCCTCTGTTTTCTTCAAGTTGTAGACCGAATCTAAAGAAACACAGAACACAAAAGTTGTAGCTTTATATGTTAGTTTTAAGGATATATAAATGTTTTTAGATGATTTGGTGTCTGTAAAAAGATATGGGCATCGGACTAGAATTGGTTCCATTGAGGAACCTAGCTGAATCACTTTCTGTTTTGATTGTTTTTCTATATGATAGAGTCATTTTTTGAGGAATCTCAAATGAAAGTTGTAGATATGTGTGTTATCTAGTTTTATACCAAAGTGTAGGATCAGCTGATGGGTGCATATGGAGTTATAGGCAAGAGAGTCATGCCTATTCCACATTTGAGCTGCCTGCTTAGTGTTCTGGACAGGTCCAGTCAGTTGTTAGCCAATTTTGAGATCCTTATAATATGTAAATGGTAAAAATAGGAAAGTTATAGGTATATGTCTTAGCTAAAGTTTGGCACAAATTTCACCTCAATATGTTATGTAGGGTGTGAGTTATAGCCTTCACAAGTCAGACTGGTCCGGATGCCAGCCATGTTTCTGACCAGTCTCAATTACCCTACCATATGAGGATATTAGAGGCAGAATGGATGAAAGTTGTCAACATGAAAAATGTTCCATTTTAACATATCTATCTTCATATAAAGTTTCATACAAATATGATTTACACGTTGTAAGATATGAAGAAGAAAAGTTGGTGCCTCAAAACTGCCTATGGTCAAAAATAGGGCAGAGAACAGAACATGTTTGTAAATTGTATAAAATATTCCAAAATGGTCTAATTGATCTGAAATTTATATATGTAGTATCTATACATGTTAGATTTAAGTAGAAATAAGAATCATGCAAATTAGATTAGTATAGAAAAAGTTATAAGCTAATGAACACATGAAGGTCACACTGCCTTTAAACCAAATCCTAGTTAGTGGTCCTTAAAATACATACCTCAATTTGTTTAAGTTTATTTAGCTACCAATTGACCAAGTATACATTCAATTATATCCACAGTATATTGGAGAGCCTCAAGGAAGTGAAAGATGGTATGATAGAGGCTTATTAGCAAAAGAAAAGGTGAGTTTAATTTTCGAACGATTTCTTTGGTACGTGTTATGTGTAATGCAATTATTACGTGCTATGTGCAACGTGACTTGACTTACGACTATATGAATTACGTGATTGTTATGGTATGGATATGATATCAAAAAGGAGATGAATGACTTAAAAGGCGTTGTGACTAGCTAAATAGCATTGTAAAGCAAAAGAAGAGGCCTATGGCCCAAAGAAATGTTTAAAAGCAAAAGAAAAGGCCTATGGCCTAACAAATGTGCAAATGTTACAAATGATCAAGCTAGCTAGCAAAAGCAAATGTTCACATGGAAACCCGGGACAATGTCTATTTAGCCTTGTCACAATAAAAAGAAAATGACATAAGCATAAGTATAAGCAAATGAAATGTTTACATGATTTAATATTATTTATATTCATATGATATTGATAAATAGAATGACATGCAAAATGTGTGTGAATGACAAGTACTACTTGTAATTGTGACTGAC
>CATIWF010113474.1:0-35171 GCA_949630135.1 Balakata baccata
CATTGGGCCATCCGGGCCCATGGATTTGCACCCCTCTGCGCCTGAGCGCGCGAGAGAGAGCCTTCCATTCTACTTTTCTTACCCATGTAAGAAAGCATTTCTATATATAAACACAAGTCCAACTTCAATTCTTAGTGATGTGGGACAAATCCCACTCACTTTTCACCTTTAAATTTCCTTATCATGGAGCTTATTTTGAGCTTCAATTTCTTTTCACACATTTTCCATTTTGAGCATATAAATACATTAATTCATAGTCCTCATGTCAAGGAACATATATCCGGGTCTTTTTCCCAAAACCGAGTTGTGGGACCCACCCGAATAATCCTCTCAAAATGGCTCATAATCACAATTTTTCCAACAAAGTCAAAAAGATGCAGTCGCTGATCTTGAATCCGGCGAACATAGCTTCTTTCCTATAGTTCTTGTCCAGATCTCTATGTGCAAAGAGAGAGAAATTCATATTTATTTTCTTTTATTGACTTGAAAAATACATATTATTTATTTATTTTTATTTTGATTCACATGGATAATACACATCATTCTTCCGTTAGATTATTTATCAGGGTTATATGGAGGGGGTTTTGTGTTAAAAAATAATATATTAAACGGTTTTTTTATTATAAATTATAGTTAAAATATTAAATTATTAAAAGTCAATTAATTAGAATATTGTTTTTATAATGTATCCGTAAACGGTTCTTATATGAAAACTATGTATGCATTGACTTATGTATATTTATAGTATGCATACATTTATTCAACATACGACTAGTTCTGTACAAAAATATTTGTATTGAAGTTATTTTCTCTAATGGTTAGTTTTATAGACCTAGTTCATTCTAGTTTTGGACTAGTTATGTGAAAATCTAGATAATCCTTTTTAACTAAATATAATATTATTTGATAAAAATTAAATATCATGTATATATATTACATATTAATAGTGTCAAATAAATTAAGACACGTTAGTAGTATTAAATTAAAAAAGTCAGAATTAATTCTTAATATGAAATTAATATTATATTGAATATTACTGTTAAAACAAATTAAATTTTTATTAATGCTATATTTAATATGAAATTAAAAGTATTTTTATTTAAAAATAAAAAAAATATTTTAATACAAAAATGAAAGTATATATAATTTTTCTTCAAATAGACAATAAAGGAAATTGAATAGACACAATTTCAAAACTAAAATCAATCAAAATTCCTAGAACAAGAAATCTCTCTTGTTTACTATTCACTTTTTGATATTTATTAATTCTACTCCATAAATATTTACCATTACAATTTATTAGCAAAAGAATATATAAATGTTATTTTTTTTCTCTTTTTTTTTTTATGGACATGGATGTTAATTATGTTTTGTATGTACGAGAAAAGTTATTAATATATGGAAATTTTTTATGAATTTCTCTCATTTATATTGTTTTATAAAAGAATGCTGTAAATTTAAAAACATTTTTATTTTTACACATTTTTAAAGATGTTTTTTTTTAAAAAATTATCTTTCAAAATTACGCTTTCTTTTATATTTTCAGAAAATAATTTTTTTCTAACCTAGATTTACCTTCTCTCATTCCTTTTTTGTGTTTGTTTTTTCACTCTCCTCTCTCTCAGCTTTTTTTTCTCTCCCTCTCTTTCTCCTCCTCTTGCTTTCCCTCTCCCCCTCTCAAAGTTTTCATCCGTCTAAAAAAGGATCATTCAAAACTTTCATCAATTTGTTAAAATGTATTCAAAACTTCCATCAATTAAAAGAAAGTCATTCCAAATAAGAGAAAAAGCAATAAAGAGAAGCAAATCTCAAAATACTCTTAAAGCAATAAGAGATTGGGGAAATAACAAGAATATAAAAAAAACTCATAATTCCAACTCAATTATGCTCTAATTAGAGGGTGATTGGTTTGATGGTAATGGATTAATAAATAAAGTCTTAAATCCTATTAATGGTCAGTTATAAAATTCTAAGAGACATGAATTCTAAGAGACATAACAGTTTACGATAATGGAAACGTAAATATAAAAGAGACATTCATTTGCCTAAGGAAAAGTAATTCTTCTCCATCAAAGAGTTGTATGATAAAGGTAGGATAAAGAGAGAGAAACCAAGTACCTACATTCAAGTTCTTGTCTTCTTCTATAATCAAGTTCTTCTTATATAATAAGATCATGTTATTGTGGCTGATTAGTTGCGATGGATCAAGGTATGTTCTCTAAAGTTTGTGAAAATCATAAAATTCTAAGATTATTAGGCATTAAAGTTTATACAATATAAAGGATTCATATCAATTTGCATAATTAAGAAAATCTTACATGTGGTATTAGTGCCTCAAGTTTTGCAACTTATGATTTTCCTGTAAAGATTCAATTGTATGAACTTTGAATTGTTTATTATTCCGCTAATGATATTTGAAAATGGACTTTGTTCCATCTCAAGTTACTTATGACTATGATGTACACATCAGGATACGGGAAAGTGTACATCTATAATTGTTATAATTATTTAATTTGGTATTTATGGTATGTTGATTTTGTTAGTCACCAAAGTGGCCGAAATCATAAAGTTTTTGTAAATGTCAAGTTAAATATTGTTCAATTATCCATGATTATGTGATGCTTAAGAATTAGATGATATGATGCTATATCTAATAGATATATTGAAGTTTATAGATTATAAAATATTTAAGGATCGCCCAAAGGTTGATAAGTTAATTTTATGTCTATGAACATGACGTGGTTAATTATTATGCTCTGTTAGATATGTTTAGTATATCCAAAGATAACAAACATGTTTAATTGAAGTATATATAATTGCCAGTAATGGAAATACATAAATAAACTAAGCATCAATTATGTGTATTTTTTATATTGTTGTTTTGCCCAAAGGAGAACTTTTATATGCACTTACTCTTAATTTGAATCATGTATGGTGAATTCAAAGCATTAACATATGAGCAATTAATATTTTTACAGCATTAGGTTCTGTTGCTTTACATTCACAAGCTACATCTATTGTCAAATTTAATGGGCTTAATTTTTCTGAGTGGTGTGAACAAGTCATGTTTCACTTAGGTATTCTGGGTCTTGATTTAGTACTCTAATGGACAAGCCTGCTATTATTATTGATTCTTGCAATGCTGAAGAAGGATCTTCCAATGAGGCTTGGGAGAGATCAAATAGACTAAGCCTAATGTTCATGTGGATGAGTATTGCCAGCAACATTAAGACTAGAATTCTCAAAACTGAATGTGCTAAGGACTTACTAAAGTTTATGGAAGATATTCCCAATCTAACTCTACTGATAAGTCACTGGCTGGTACACTAATAGGTACTTAGCCACTATTAAGTTTGATGGTTCACGTACCATGCATGAGCATGTTACAGAAATGTCAAATATACCTGCAAGATTAAGATTTATGGGGATGGAAGTGAGTGAAAGTTTCCTTGTATAGTTTATTATAACTCCTTGCCTTCGAAATAGGATCCATTCCAAATGAGTTATAATATTATAAAGGATAAATGGAATGTGAATGAACTATACAATATGGTTATTCAGGAGGAAGCAAGGCTTAATAAATAAGGAATTCATTCAACTAACCTAGTAGATCAGCATAGAACTAGAAAGTTCATAAAGAAGAAAAGAAAGGGCAAGCAAGGTCCATATAAGGTTAATGTATCCTATGATTCAATCCAAAGAAAAAATCAAAAGGTGATAGGTGTCACTTCTATAGAAAGTTTGGACACTACCAGAAAGATTGTCTGAAACGTAAGGCATGGTTCGAAAAGAAAGGTAAGTGTAATGCTTTCATATGTTTTGAATCAAATTTAGCAAAAGTTCCTTATAATACTTGGTGGATTGATTCTGGATGTACCACTCATGTTACCAATATGGTGCAGGGATTTCTTACGACCCAAACCACAAATCCAAATGAAAAGTTTGTCATTATGGGAAACCGAGTCAGAGCACCGGTTGTAGCTATTAGAACCTATCATTTAAATTTAGATATTGGACATCATTTAGATCTTTTCCAAACCCTTTGTGTTCCTTTTCTTTTTCGAAATCTAGTTTCTTTGTCCAAACTAGATACATCTTGATATTCCTTTAAATTTGGAAAGGGATGTTTCAGCTTGTTTAAACATAATCTTCTTATTAGCTTTTGTGTTCCTTCTCTTTCACGAAATCTAGTTTCTTTTTCTAAACTAGATACATCTTGATAGTCCTTTAAATTTGGAAATGGATGTTTCAACTTGTTTAAACATAATCTTCTTATCAGCTCTAGTGTTCTTTGTGATGGTTTATACAAATTAAAGCTTGACAATCTTTTTATTGAAACTCTTATGACCTTGCATCATGGTATTGGTACTAAACATGGTTTAGTGAATGAAAGTTCAGCTTTCTTGTAGCATAAATGTTTGGGTCATATATTCAAAGAAAGAATAGCAAGATTAGTAAAGAATGAAATCCTTCCAAAATTGGATCTTATTGATCTTGACATTTGTGTGGATTGTATTAAAGAAAAACACACAAGACACACAATTAAGAAGATAGCCACAAGAAGCACACAACTTCTTGAGATTATACATACTGACATATGTGGACCTTTTAATGGAAAAAATATTTTATCATCTTTATTGATGATTTTTCACATTATGGTTATGTTTATATTTATCTATTGTATAAAAAATCTCAAACAGTAGAAGCCTTAAAGGCTTTTATTAATGAGGTTGAAAGGGAATTAGATAGAAAGGTGAAAATCATCAAGTCTGATAGATATGGTGAGTATTATGGAAAGTATGATGAAACTAGATAATGCCTTGGTCCATTTTCTAAATTACTTGAAAAGCATGGCATTTGTGCTCAATATACAATGCTAGGAACACCATAACAAAATGGTGTGCAAGAAAGGTGAAATTGCACTTTAATAGACATGGTTAGGAGTATGATGAGTCATTCTTCTTTACCTTTATCATTGTGGATGTATGCTTTAAAGATTTCTATGTATTTGTTAAACAGGATTCCCTGTAAGGCAGTTCCAAATACATCTTTTGAACTGTGGACAGGAAGGAAGCTTAGTTTAAGGCACCTGATATTTAAGGTTGCCTAGCGGAAGTAAGAATTTATAATCCACATGAGAAAAATTAGACTCATGAACGATCAGTGGGTTCTTTATTGGTTATCTAGAAAAATCAAAAAGGTATAGATTTTATTGTCCTAACCATAGTATGAGAATTGTTGAAACTGGAAATGTGAGGTCCGTTGAGGATGGTGACATTAATAGGAGTATGGAACAATGTAAAGTGGACATTCAAGAAGCTAAGGTTCAAATAACTTTACCTATAACTTCTTCTCATCTTGTTGTTCCTATAGTTATTGAACAGATTGATAACATATAAGGACAACATATAATTGAAAAAACTCGTGAAAGTGAATTTATTGCTAATGACCATATATTAAATGAATCGTTTGAAGTAGTATTAAGAAGGTCTCAAAGACAAAGAAGATCAGTTATTTCTAATGATTATTTGGTTTATTTACATGAGTCAGAATTAGGAAAGAAAGATCCAGTTTCATTTTTACGAGCCATTGAAAGTGTAAATTCTAACAAATGGTTTGATGCCATGAAAGAATAGTTAAAATCCAAGGATTGCAATGGAGTTTGGGATCTTGTTGAATTGTCTGAAGGTTGTAAAAGAGTTAGCTATAAATGGTTTTTTAAGACCAAGTGCAACTTAAATGGTAATATTGAACGATATAAAGCTAGACTCATTGCCAAGGGTTATACTCAGAAGGATGACATTGACTCGTTGCTAAGGGTTATACTCAGAAGGATGACATTGACTCGTTGCCAAGGGTTATACCTTTTCTCCTGTCTCTAAAAAGAACTCATTTAGAATTATTATGGCAATGGTAGCTCATTATAATTTAAAGCTTCATCAAATAAATGTGAAAATCGCTTTTTTGAATGGGGATTTAAAGGGAAAAATTTATATGGATCAGCCGGAGGGATTTTCCATTAAAGGAAAGGAGCACATGGTATGTAGACTTAAGAAATCAATATACAGACTTAAACAAGCCTCCCAACAATGGTATATTAAGTTCCATGATACTATTGTTACCTTTGGATTTAAGGAAAATATTGTTGATTGGTGTAATTATCTGAAGATTACTGGGAGTAAGTTTAAATTTATGATTTTATATGTTGATTATATCTTGCTTGCTACTAATGATCCTGGCTTGTTATATGAGACCAAGAAATTTATTTCTAGAAATTTTAAAATGAAAGATAAGGGTGAGACATTCTATGTGATAGGAATTGAAATATTCCATAATAGGTCACAAAGGTTGTTGGGGTTGTCTCAAAAACAATATATTAATAAAATCCTAGAAAGTTTCAAGATGGAAACATGTTCTGCAAGTGTTGTTCCAAATCAGAAAGGAGATCAATTCAGCCATATACAATGCCCAAAGAATGAATTGGAACACACAGAAATGGAAAAGATTCCTTATGCATTTGTTGTTGGAAGTTTAATGTATGTTCAAATTTGTACGAGGCCAGATATTAGTTTTGCCATTGGTATGTTGGGTAGATATCAAAGTAATCTTGGATTGGATCATTAGAAAGTTGCAAAGAAAGTATTAAGATACTTGCAAGGAACCAAGGATCACATGCTCACTTATAGAAAATCTAATCATCTTGAGGTGATTGGATATTCAAATTTAGATTATACTGGATGTATTGATACAAGAAAGTCCACATTTTGTTATTTGTTCCTTTTAGCTAGAGGAACAATTTCATGGAAAAGTGGAAAGCAGTCTTTCATCGCTGCATCCACAATAGAAGTTGAGTTTGTGGCATGCTTTGAAGCCACTGTTCAAGGATTATGGCTACGAAATTTTATTTCAAGACTTGGGTTTATCGACAATATTGTCAAGCTGCTGAAAATTTATTATGATAATTCTGCATTAATTTTCTTTTCAAGAAATGACAAAGTACTCAAAGGGTGCTAATCATATGGAAATTAAATGCTTTGTTGTTAAAGAAGAAGTTCAAAAACAAAGAGTGTCAATCGAATATATTAGCACCAATCTTATAATTATGGATTCATTAACAAAAGGATTACTGCCTAAGGCTTTTAATGAACATGTTGAAAGAATAGGCATTAATGAGTACCATTATTGATATTAAGTTCCTTATGTATTTAACACTTTAAGCTCATTTAAGTATTATTTGTCATTTAAATATCATGTTACTTATGGTTGGTGTATATACATAAACAAATTATGTATATATTAACAGGATAAGTCTCTGACAAAGAATTATTGTTTATCCATTATGATGTCTCATTATATTAAGTTTTGAACTCGTATTGTGATACATGGAAGGGACTATGTCGAATTAATGGCATACAACCACCACGATCCTTATTAGTTTTTAACTTGATAATGATTTAAGTTATAACCACTCTAAAGAGATTTGGCTTTTTCTATGCACATATCATATTTTATTAAACCACGTTGATGTCACATAGGCCAACTACGAGAATATTGGATATTTTTATATGGCCCATGTATAATAAATTAAGATTCATGAATGAACCATTTATGTATGTGAATATTTATTAATTATGGATAATGAAGATGGTGATAATAGTTTAATAAATAAAGTATTAAATCCTATTAATGGCTAGTTATATAATTCTAACAGACATAATAGTTTACAATGATTGAAACGTAAATATAAAAGAGACATTAGGGCTTATTCTCTCTTTGTCTAAAGAAGAGTAGTTATTCTCCATCAAAGAGCTATATGACAAAGGTAGGATAAAGAGAGAGTTCTTTTCTTCTTCTTCTTCTTGTATAATCAAGTTCTTCTTGTATAATCAAGATTATATTATTGTGGTTGATTATTAGCGATGGATCAAGGTATGTTCTCTTAAGTATGTGAAAAAACATAAAATTCTACTATCATTGAGCATTAAGGTTTATGCAAAATAAAGGATTCATATCAATTTCCATAATTAAGAAAATCTTACATGGTTCAACTAGTTAATTATTATTTGATACCCAATAGTTAAGAGTAGCATATGACTATAACAGAACATAGTTATTTATAACTCAATTAGGAAAAAAAGTAAATAAGCAGAAATAATTGTATAATCACACAAATTGTTATATAATTCACATATCTTGAATTGTTTTAACAATCAACCATCAAAAGCTACTATTTTTTTTAAAAGGACAATTTTAAATAAGAAATATTACAATATCAATATGACTAATTATATGTTACTATATCATGTCTAGAACTTCTGTCCTAATGATATATAGGACTTTGCCCCTAAAAAAGTGTATTGGATTCAAGACCTTCTACTACTTCCGATAATAGATAGTAGTAGTTTTAAGTGGAATAATAAAATATAGTATTAATTTTATTTATAGCCACTGAACTTTGCTTTTATTACAGTAAAATTATAAAACTTTTTTCGTCCTAAAAAAATTACTAAACTATATTTTTATTTAACTAAAGTTACTCTCGACCAATTTTCAGTAATACATCAACTGTCACGTCAGATTTTCGGTGACACTTCAGCTATCATGTTAGATTTCAGATTATCTAAATTGGAAAATTAATCGAAATTGATTTTACTGAAATGAAAATATAGTTAAGTGACTTTTTTAGAACGAAAAAATTTGTAATTTTACTGTGCATAAAAGTAAAGTTCAGTTATCATAAATGAAATTAACCTAAAAAATATGCTACTATATCATCATCTAAAGGTTTGAAAGTTTATAATACACAAATATAAAAATATACAATTATGAATATACAAAAAAAAAAAGTATTATTTATAAAGATGTTTTTCAAAATCAATAATATACTATAAAAATTGTTAAAAGAAAATTTTGTATAAGTTATTAAAGGCACACTAAGGTGCTATAGGGTATTGGAGCTTAGGTATAAATAGGGGTAAAAATTCAGTTGGTTCGATTCAAAATTGAAATTATAAAAACCGAATCGAACCGAATAACTTTCAAATTCGAACTTAACCAAATTGAAATATTTCGATTTAATAGGTTTTTTAATCAATTAATTAAATTTATATAAATTATAATTAGTGTTGTATTTTATCAATTATAATAGATAATTAGAACCAAACACTATAACTTTATTAATTATGATAAATTAAAACCAATTATCATATAACCTTATCAATTACAATATATAAATTATAATAAGGTAATATAACTTCATAAATTACTATAAATTAAGATAAAATAGCATAAATAATGATAAATTTACATAATTATTACTTCATCAACTACTACTACTATTATAAATTAAATTAAATTATCATAACTTTATAAATTATCATAAATTAAAATAAATTATCACAATTTTATAAATTAGTAAAATTAAAATCAATTACCATAAATTTATTAATTACTCTAAATTAAAATTAGTTAATATAAATTAGAATAAATTTTCATAATTCATTACTTTATCTTAACATAAATCAAAATAAATTATTATTATAAACTAGAATTTTTATATCTAAAAATTAAATAAATCATATATATATATATATATATATATATATCAGTTTAATCAGTTTTTGAGCATTCAAAACCAAACTGAATAAACTGTATTTTTAATAGATAACCGAACCGATTAAACCGAAAACCGAACAAACTGAATTCAATTTGGTTTAGTTTTGCACACTCTTAGGTGCAAGGCGCGTGCCCGAGTAACATGATGTCCAAAAATAATAAATTTTATTATTAGACTACTGGCAAGATGATATAATATTATAATTTTTAAAACTCAAAACATATATATCATAACAATAAAAAAACACACACATACACACAAAGAAAAAAACTTAATTAAAGTTTGAAATCATAAACATACAAAACCCTTAGACTTACTAAAGACTTGAAGTCCTAAATTTACATAGATCTTAAGTTTACTAATATTATATTTAATAAGTTCTAAAACTTATCAATTATGAATTATAAAGCAAAACACAATTAGTCAATCATCATCAAAACCAATATTGTCGTCGTCATCATCGTCATCATTGCCACCATTATCACCAAATGGATCCTCTCCAATCTCCTCTTCTTCATATTATTCATCATCTTCTCCCTCATCTCTAAGCAATAGAGAAGTGTTGGCTCTCATATAAGAAGAAGCTTTTGACTTTAATTCCTCTTTCTATTTTTTTTAGGCCTAGCACTTGAAGTGAAAGCATGTGTGGTGATTTTTTCTCTAGTAGGATATGTTGCCTCCTCAACTCTACTAGTTCTAGCAACTGCACCCTAAGTCAAATCAACACCACCAAATACCAATTCATCTTTATTCTTAGATTCTCCAATACATTCTACCCATTAATCATTCATTACAATCATCAATATCTCTCAAAGAAATGAGATCAATATGGTCTCATGCATGATATTGACGCTTTAATATCATATCATACTTCACAAATATCAAATCATTTAAGCGTTGTTGAGCTAGCCTATTTTTTTTTTTTTTTACTATGAATCTGCAATATATAACAAATTCAAAGTAACTTAATAATCATGATATATAATAACTAATTGAACACCCTACTTCTAAAAGGAACATACTATCATAGTAACAATAAATATAATTACTTACATCTTCAAACACGTTCCAATTGCACTCACAATCAGAAGCACTACAAGTTAAAGTAAGCACTTTAATGGCAAAATTTTGCTAATATGGAGTTGATGATCCATAAGATTTCTAGCATTCAGCTGAACATTTTACTTTTCTATGTTTAATAGCCAACTCCATCCCAAATATCCTTTTTGCATTTTGATATAAAGTAAGTTGGTTAATAATTTTGTTTTACTCATCATGGCTTGGAATCAATATATGCAAAGTTAAATAAAAACTTGTTGTCACTTCTTTATCTTCAGATACATTGGGGTTTGAATAAAAGAACTATAGATTTAGATAATATCCAGTTGCATGCAAAGGTTGGTGAAGTTGGCATTCTCATCTATTGTCAATGATCTTGAACACTTCCTTATACTTTTCTTCTTTCTCATGAAAAGACTTCATAATAGTTTTCTTAGTCCTATCCATAGCCTCATAAAAATAACCCTATTGCCCTTTTTTTTCATCATCAACCAATCTAAGAACACAAACTAAAGGACCCATTATCTTTAAGATATACATAATACTAGTCCAAAATCTAGGCATCAAGATAATTTTAGTTGTCTTCTTTCCAGCAGCTTCTTTTACCTATTTACTATTTGTCCAATCTTTTGAAATGAATATTTTTCTAAAATTTTGCTTTTGCTTAGTGTATCCTTTAAATAGTGAGAAAAGTAGTAGCCAATCTTGTGATACTAGCTCAAACAAGTTCTCTTTGTCCTATGAAATGCCTCAATACATTCACCACTCCTAGGTGAACATAAATGTAGTCATTCAAGCTCATTGCCAACTTCAATGTTACTTTAAAAGTGGACGAATTCCCAATGTCTTCTAAAATCAAATCTAGGTAATGTGTAGCATAAGGTGTCCAATATAAATGTGGTCTTTTTGCTTCCAATAATTTTCCTATAAATGAAATCAAAGAACTAGTGACTTTAACATGCATGAAATGACTTCATCTTTTGAGAAAAATGTGATTAAGCATAAGAAAGATTGTTTCTTACTAGCTAGCATATTAGAAGTTGCATTATCGGTAATAATTTGCACAACATTTGCCTCCCCCACACACTCTACGATTACATCGAGCAATTCAAACATTTTCTCTCCAATTTTGAATATTCAAAAGCATCAATAGACTCAAGAAAAATTGAACCTTTACGGGAATTCATCTCTATTTTTTATCTATCCAAAATTGTCTACCATAAAAGAATAACCATATTTAGCCCACTCTTCTTTAGAGGACTTTATCATAGTTCTCATGCTATCAACTTCCCTTCTCAAGAAAAGAACTCACACCTCATGATAGCCAGGTAGCTTCAAACCTACACCATATTGGCCTATAGACTCCACCATCACTTCAAAACTAGGATAGTTAACATCATTAAGAGGAATAGCCGAATCACACATCCATCAAGCTATGTCCTTATAAGCTTTTTTCTACAATTCCTTTTTACATGCTTCATTTATTATAGTTTGCTTCTCCTTCTTTAAGTATTTCCTACTTTGAACAATTTTTTCTACACTAAGAGCAAAATGCATATCCATTAGACCTTTTTACCTTGGCCTATTTTGCATATTCATAGATTTAGTACTTCTACCCTTTGAGCCTTTACTAACCTCAATATCATCCAAATCTTTATCATCACTATAAGTATCCACATCCATAAAATTTGGAATTGCAAGTCTTTCAAGATTAAATTCAGTAGCTTTCTTCTCCATGTATTCTTTAATCTCTTGACGTACATGAGGCGAACATCTTGTACAAGCTATCTTGTACAAGCCGTAGTATTTGGAAATCCTTCAACAATATATTGTTTGGCACGTTGACAAATACTCCTTTTTGTAACTTTTTTACAAAAGTTACAAATCAAATTATTGATGTTATTTGGTGTTTCTATTCGAACATACTTCCATTCCGGATCTTTTGATCGATTTGTTGAAGCACTAGAAGCTATACTAGCTTTCATAATGCACTAATGAGGGTCAATATAAATTAAAGTAATAAGCACTAAAGCAACAAAATCAAAACCAAATCAACACTAAATCAACATTAAATCAATATAACATAAGGCTGAAAAACCTGAAATTATAATAATACAACAACAATTTTTTTTAAAAAAAATCAAGCATACATCAATTATAACTCAAGATAATAATATATCATTATCAATTATCAAATCAAGGCAAAATCAACACTAAATTAACATAAACTAAGTCTAAAATACCATAATACAACACTAGTAAAATACTAATACCAAGAAGCCTTATGTAATTCAACATACAAGCTAATGATCAATGTATTTAACAAATAAAAAACTAGTAAATTCATATCTAAAAAGAAAAACAGCATAATCAATAATCTAAAATAATAAATTTTAGCATAAAATTGAAAAAAAAAAGTATTGAAGAGAGCAAACAGCTACTATAGTGTTGTTCTTACAAAAACAAAAGAACAACTAATGTGGTGCTGTTTCTAAAAAAAGGAAAAAGATAGTTGTTGTAGTGTTATTCTTAAAAAAGAAAAAAGCTACTGAAGTGTTGTTCTTTAAAAAAAAAAAGTGTCGAACCTTAAGGGATATTCCTGTAATTTTAATGATTACAAATAATTAAGCAATTATATTTAACTATTTCAATTGTTTAAGTTTTTAAGAGATTTATCTACAAGTTTTCAAATCTTTAGAGATCATATGTTGGGCCAAAAATACAAGTCTATATCATAAAAAAAAAAAATCAAAGACAAAGCTAAAACTTTTTGGAGTACATTCACTACTTGGTTAGCCTCTTGGAAGCTAGTCACACCGTAACCCCAGACAATTACGCTCGTGATGAAAGTTCAACAAAACTTCCAAAAGGCTTACCATTTGGCTCATAAGAAGGCTCATTACTTGGAACCTAATCACGCCTGTGATCATAGACACTCAAGCCCGTGATGGAGTTCACCAAAACATCTAGAAGGCCTCACCACTTCAGTCACAACTAGAATCATGCCTAGGACAAGAGTCACGCCCGTGACTGTCAAGGCTGAGTTTATAACTTCAAAATGTCCACTCATACTCACGCCCGTGACCTTGAACCATCACGACTGTGACCAACTGCATTAATTACAGCAGACTCTATTTTAAAAGTAGCTCAACGAATAGAAATGCATTAAATGAAGCTCCAATTCTCAGAGGAAGTATAAAAAGGTCGTCATTTATATCTACCAAAAAGGAGAGAACAATTGATTAAGTGCATATTACTTTAAATCATCTTTGTGCATTAATTCTTTCAGCTATATTTTTTTCTCTCACTTACTTCTACATTGTATTTTTTAAGAGCTCGAGTTAGTTTGAGTTCTTTGGATTATTGAGTGATTTTTTTCTTGCAATCAATATCTCAATAGTAGGATTGAGTGTATTGGGTTGATGATTGAAATTCTTATAAGGGTTTGAGTGTGAGCTTTGGATTAAAACGCTTGGGTAGATTGTTTAAGCTTGTAAGGGTTTAATTTACACCTTGAAGTAGATTGCTAGTGAACTGAAACTTTCAATTGAGGTTGAAGAAAAAAGTAAACTAAGAGGATCAAACCTCTATAAATTGCTTCTGTTCTCTTGCTCTTTATAATTCAAAATTTATTTTTTCATTCCTTTCAATATCACCAATTCACTCCATTTTGATACTTGTGGTATTTTAAAGAGAAAAGATCGAAAAGGAAGAGAAAAAGAAAAGATTGGCAAGAAAAAAGAATAACAAAGTTAAGAAGAAAAAAGAAAAACAAGATGTTTTTTAGGGTTAGTACATGTTGGAGGAGATGGAAGAGTCGAAAGCCTGAAACTGATCGTTTTTTTTTTGGTTTGGCAATTTCTTCTAAATTGTGATATTCAAATCATCTTTGTGGATGTTAGAACAAATATTTTCGTTGCTATAACTATTTTTTTTTCTTTTTATTGTTTATTTTAGAAATAATTAGATGTGGTAATGTCTACTATAAGTTTTTTTCAATTTATAATTAATGGTTTAGATTTACCCATACTAAAAACAAAAAAATACATATATAAATATTTAACTAATGTTATAAATGCACATCTCTAGGGCGTTTTGCCTTAGATCAAGAGCGTGTGCTTTTATGACAGTACCCTCCTTTAGATTTTCAAAGCAATAAAGCTAGCGCCTAGTGCCTTGCAACTTGAATAGCGGTTTTAACATCTATAAAGCAATAAGCTATAATTTGATATTAAACCTAATCTTTTTTTAAAAAAAAAATAGAAAAAACAAAAGTTTGATACACTTTTTTTTTTAACATTTCAATGTAGAGACAATAATCAACTATCTAAATAAAAAGAAATTATACTTATAAATACTTATGTAAATAATTATGAAACATTACTCACAGTAAGTTTTTTACAAAATTGATGCTAGAGAGGAGCAAAATATGACAAACAAAGAAAAATATCTATAACTAGTTTTTAATTTACGTATCTTGCATGTTATTATTATATATTGAACTCATCATTTAATCAATATTTGGTTTTTATATAATTTTTTTTATTAATTTGTTTTATCTTATTATTATATTTTATTCATAATGAATTATATGAGTACATAATTATCCCAATTCCATCAAATTACTAATTTGTCCATTATTAAGAGTTATATATAAATAGAAGTAGTATGTACTTTACAGTTCTAATAATAATAAATTATGTATAGCGAATTATAATAATGAATTTATAAATTTATTTATTAGAATTTGATTACTCATCGTTTTGAACTTAATTGTTCATCATTTTAAACTTGATTTTTTTTGTTACATGTTCATCACTTATATGATCAATATTTATGTTTTGATTGTATATTTTTTAAATTTGATTGTTCATCATCTTGTACATTATTATTTATCATTTTCAACTTAAATGTTTATTGCATGTTCATTATTTGTAACATATTTTTTTATTACTTATTAAGTTATTTAATTATTTATTAATATTTAAATTAAGTAATTTAATAAGTAATAAAATTAATAAAATAAAATATTTTAATAGAAAAATATTTAAAATAAATATAAACATTATATAAAATAATATAAATTAAAAAATAAAATAAATTAAAATAATATCAATATTAAAATAAATAATATAATATAATTTACGAATATATTAAAATTAATATTTTTCCATCTAAAACAATAAATAATTAATAATTAAAACACTGAATACTAAATAATTAAGTTACTTAATTTAATAAGTAATAAAAATTAATAAAATAATTTAAATGTTTAATATTTTAATAGAAAAATATTTAAAATAATATAATTATATTTTTTACCGTATCTTTCTAATATTTTTTATTAAATTATATTTTTCTTTTTAATATTAGTTCTATTTTTTTTATATATAAAATATATTGACATAGTCTTAATTAGAACTATTCACTAATAAATTAAATTATTAAATGACAAAATTTATCCAATTAACTAATATAAGTAAGTTGATTTTTTTATTAATTTTGTTTGTCTCCACTATTACAACTTTTATATAGTATGACTATATGTGTTAGATTTATTGTTTTTATAATGTATATTTTTTTATTAACATCACTCGAGTTAGATATTAAGAAAGTAAATTTTTAGGTAGACATAGTTTACCAAATCATTCATAAATTATTTCAATTATACAATGATATATATACATGTTGTAATAAAATTAATATATATCTGTATATAATTAAATTATTCTACGGATGAACTTAGTACACTAAGAATTTATCCATCAAGAGGAAATTTTGTGCCAAAAAGAACCAATGTCCTAAAGGCTTTCATGAGGAGTCAGATCCTTGCGATTGATAAAACTGGGAATAACAAAGGAAGAAAGAATAGCAGAGAGAGCCAAAGAGGAGAAGGGAAAGTAGAAGCGAAAGAAAGAGCCGAATCCTATAGAGAGCGAGAGCACTGGATAGAAATCAACAAAGGGCTTAATCTGGTATAAAATTAATTACAGGGACTTAATGTTAATAAATAAAAAGCGCTCTATTGGCAAAAAGCTACCAAATTTAGGGGCTTAAACGTAATTAAGAAATATTTTCTTTTCTAAATTAAGAAAAATGTAAGAAGGCTTTTACTTTTGTAACAACAAACGTCCATTTTATTGATAAAAAAAAAAAAAAAAAATCAAACGTCCATTTTTTGAACTGATATAATTAAATATTTATATATATATATATAGAAACCCCTCCAAAAACCCTCCTAAATTCCCAAATGTCCAAGTTAAAGAACTTGAAGTCCCTCTTCCGTTCTGCTGCAAAAACTCGTGCCACCACCTCCACCGCCGCCCATGAAAGCCCACCTGCAGGTGATGCACCTCTTAAGCAGTATATCACCTCTCTTGACGGTTCCACTCCAGCCATTTCTCATCGCATCACCAAACGCGCAGCTAAAGCCCCCAAACCAGTGTCTGAACCCAAAAACCCTCCTTCGCCTGCTTTGCTATCTATTTTCCCTAATCTCAAGTCTGAAGATTCCGTTTCAGATTCTGGTACTTCTTCTTCTCTTCAAATGAAGAAAAATTTTTTATTTTTCTTTTAATTTTTTTGTTTTCTTTTCAGCTTCTGCTGGACAAGCAGACTATAATAAATAGATTTTTCCCCTCTTGCAGATGAATCTACGGAACAGCTAAGGCGGAAGATTTTATCTACGTTAACGGGTATAAGTTTTGAATTTCAAATTTTTGAAGATTAATTTGTTGTCCTATTTATGTAAGCATTACTCGTTTCAATTTATCTCTTTGGCAATGAGTTATCCAAATTTGATGTGAAGAGTTGTGGATGTCACTAGTTTGGACTAATGCTATGGCCTATGGGTTAACTCTGTAAAAAAGAGAAGGAAGGTCCAATTAGAGCAGGATCATGAAAGGAGGAGAGAACTTTGGAGAGGGAATTATAGTCACCCTTCAACTTTTAGGGCTCTAAAATGCATGCTACGCCAAGATTTTATACATTTTGCCCTTGTGTTTTAGATGGCAAGAAAGTTGGTTGTGGGGGTTCTGATTTATTGTACTCAATTGTTTCATGAAATAGCCAAGAGAAAGTTTGACTTGAATGAAGAAGTTAGATTTTCTTGTTATGACTTACAATTTTCTAGTTCTTATTTTCTTAGTGTTTTCTGAAATATTATATTATGTAGATTTTGTATTTGGACTTTCTTGATGTGGGATCTCTTAGTTTATCGCATGTTTCTAGTTAGTTCTTAATTTCACCTTGCAGGTGATGGTTTGGATATCTCACCTCATTCACAAGGAACAAGAAATGAGGCATCATTGCAAAATGCATTGAACCTGCCTTGGTTTTCAGAATTGTCACCTAGTGTTATATCTACACGACGGAAAGAAATATCTCGCATGAGGAAACAAAAGTGGATTTTCAAATCTACTCAGGTCAATCGGTTTGACCAGTTGGTTGCCAAGTGTGGGAATAAGATGGGGGCAAAAGCTGCCATTAGTGTATTTGAAAGGTTGGGACGTGATGCTGGTGTAAAAGAATATAATGCATTAATAAAACTTTGCATTGAGGAGGCTAGGGCAACTGATGATATGGATGCAGCTTATGATCAGATTAATAAGGTTGACCAACTTCTTCATAAAATGAAGGAAGAGGGCTTCCAGCTTGATGAGGAAACTTACAGTCCGATTCTTATGTATTTAATTGATGTTGGTATGGTAGATGAATTCGACTATTTCTATGAAGTTATCAAAGATGACAACCCCAGTTCACATGCGCAATTAGGTTACTATGAGATGCTGCTCTATATTAGAGTAGATAATGAAGAAAAGATTCAGGAACTCTGTAGTTATATTTCTAACAAAGTGGATGCGACTATCAGTTTACAAGGTATGTGGCCTTCACATTAAGTTCAAAACTTTGTCTCAGTGGATTTGGTATCTTAAAAGGATGTTGGAAAATTACTTTCTCTTGTGCATCCTCAAGACGAACTGTTGATTTTCTTTGTTTGGCAATGGAATCATTAAAACCAACAAGATCTTACTCCTTGTGCAGAAAACTATTTATTGGCTCTATGTGAAAGGGATCGGCAGAATGAGCTTTTGCAGCTGTTAGAGATTATAGATATAACAAAAGTTTCATCTTTTGAACATGTGGTCAGCATCTTCAAATCCTTAGGGAGACTGTTCTTGGAGTCCCCAACAAAGAAATTTCTTTTGGCATTCAAAGAATGTGGTACATCATTACAATTTTATTTTTCTTAATGTGGAAAATCCTAATTTCATAAATCTATTGAAGGCTATAAAATTACGTGGCTACTCAAAAAAAAAAAAAAAACTTTGCTGAATGAGATGGGGTTCACTTTTAGTATACTGAAATTTTGCAAATATTCTTGGTCTTTCATGTTGTATTTTTCTAAGTTTTGCCTTAGTTTTCATATATTAACCTTCTGTAATAATACTGACTGTCAAAAAAAAAAAAAAATACTGAAATAGATTAGATTTGAGTTGTCTCTAGTGACTATATTGTAGGCCATTTTTTATTTTAGTTTACTACATATTACTTATAACTTTGCATCTTGCATGTTTTTATTTCTCTCCCATATTCCTTCTACTGAAACTGGAAGTAGTTTGTGACTTATGGACATAGATTGAGAACACGTGGGATGTGATGAAAGACAAGGCATGCATTTCTTGTTTGATTTCTTTCGACCTTGTATGTATTATGATTTATTACCATGATAAACATGCAGGTTATGATGCAAAGAATATCTCGACTCTCATCTTTAGTTATGCTACTAGCATCTCGAATTTAGCGGTGAGGAATGTCCCATGGAAAAAAATACTGCTGGCGATGTCCTTGAAGCTATAGTGCCTTGGGGCATATCTGCTTCACATGTTGTTTGCATCTTTATAATAGCTGCATTTGCTGTCAAACTGTATTTAACATGAAACCTTTCTCCAATCCATTGTTTTATTATTATTTTTCTCTGTACACGGGTTGATGCCCTTTGGAATCCTATTATATTGTTATTCTCCTTGATTTGATATATAAATAACATTAGTATGGTTCCAAAAGCTTTTAGGGATATGCTTCCAATTGATTAATACTAGTTTCATGGTAACTTTTTAGGATCTTCCATCTCCATACAGTTTAAATGTGTTCTCTTCACTTAGGTTGGTTATGTGATGGTGTCCTATTTTTCCTATTTTTGATAATCTCCCTCTAATGATGTGTTTAGGGGACAATCTGCAAAATGAGATGTAATTGAAGCTCGAGCTTCTGCAGTTAAATGATTCAAGCTGAGTCAGGCTCGAGCCTGATGTTTAATATTACTTTGATTAGCAAATTTGGGCATATTAGATTTAGATTGCCTCTAGCATGACTTAGTTATGCTGTCCAGTTGCAGCTCTAATGACAAATGGAAGTTCTTATTGGATGCCGTGCTATTAGTCTGGTTGCTGCTGAAAGTTAGGTCCTCTCATCTAGTTAATGTTCCAGAAATTGTTTCTGGCTACCCCATGGTGTAAAATTGATGTCATTTTCAGATCAACTGGTCTTTCTTCTTAGTTACAGTACTTATTATTTACTAATGACTTCTGGAACTGGAATTTAGATGGATTCTAAAAGAAGTTTCACATCATGTAGTCTTGTTCAACGACTGATGTTCAACATCTAGCTTGAATGACCATGATAAGCTTTCAGACTTGTTTTTAGCTTAAGATAGTAACAATTGCGTATGAACTCATGGTACTCGTTTGATTTGTTTTTACACTAGGTGAATACCTGCTTCGTGTTTTTGCTCATTGGAATTGACAAAAAAGTAAATTAACTTGGCTCTCATCTCTCTTTAATTATGAGGTTATTGAAGGTTGAGGATGTCATTTTGAAATTCAAAGACTTGCACTTGCTACTGGATATTGCACCTTCTTCCAAGTCATATGAAAAGCTCATATTATATATCTGTGAGTTACATAAGGTGAGACTCAATCTTCTTACTTTTCTTTGGAATATCTTTCAGAAGAGGATCTTCCTCTTACTTCTGATTCTAATTTAATTCCTAGACGACATTCTTTTCAAGCCTTTTGTTTTCTATTATCTATATGCAGAAAACAAGTGAATTCATTTTTGTCTATTTATCTTAATTTAGGTGCATGCAGCTCTTGATATTGTTGATCGAATGTGCAAAGAGGGTTTTACCCTATCTGTAGGGACGCTAAATTCCGTCTTGCATGCTTGTGAAGAAAGCTTTGATTTTAATTTGGTATGTTGCATTGACTTTACATGTTTCAATGCTTTGTATCATATTATGTTCGTCATTTATAAATACAGTCTCAACTCAGGTTGATTAATTATTAGAAATTTGAACTGGCTTTTTTTTTTTTTCCTTTTTCTTTTGTCTCCAAATGAGTTTTTTATTCACTTCTGACTGTCAATGTTTGCCTTCCTGAGCAATCTCAGTTTCACTACCCTATTCTTGACTATGCTTTCATGTACCTATAAAATAACATGATATGAATATCTTATCTCCCATGAAAAAATGTAATTTAACACATTGATATGTCCATTTGAAAAGCAAGAGAAGCTGTTTTAATTATATATGCCATTAGTAGTCTTTGCTAATTATTAAATTCTTTTGAGTTTAATTTTCCTGTATTTGATTGAATGGATCTATTTTTCAATTCATTTGTTCTTCAGGTTAAACAGATTTATCCATTGATTAGCCACCATAACTTAAAAACAAATAATGAGACATATAGAGCCATGATAAGTTTGAGCGTGAAAATGAAAGATGTAAGTCATGAAATAACTCTTGTTTTAACTACTTTTATTTGCAATTTTATCTTCATTTTCATTACTAGCATCAATTTTGATATGATACTCTGTTTCCCTATTGTTAAAGTTTGCTGGTGCATATGATATGCTCAATGAAGTGAAGAAATTAAATTTGACGCTTACGGCAGCCATGTATAATGCTATAATGGCAGGATATTTTCGACAGGTACCATACTCAGCCTAATGAGATATTCTTGTTCAACTTCTATTGATTTTGCTTCTTACATGATTTGTTTCTCTCTTGCTTTATTATCTCTCTTGGCATGGCATCCTGTAAAATTAGATTGCATCTTGTGAGGCAAGTTTTTTCCTTTTTGCTTCAATATTATTCTGCTCACATGGATTATCAATTGTGTACACCAGTAAAGATATGTGGTACATCCCCATGAATAGGAAGGCACATCTCTTCAAGAAAAGCTGAGGGTGACATAACTTAACTTAGTAAATTGAGTGATAGATATAAGAATCTGTGGGTTGTTTGTTGGGAACTTTATCTCTTCATTGTTGTACGGGTAACAGTTTCAGCCTTGAACATAAGAGTGTACGACCTCACGTAATGAACCTGTATTTTGACTGCTGTCAGCATCTGCACAATAAGTAATTCATACTTCTGTCTCTCTCATGCAGTTGTCTCACCATTCAGTGGTCAGTACATGTAGTTGAAGATTGGTTTGTGGTACTACCAGTAAAACTTAAGTTGGAGGATCATATTCATTGTTTGTAGAGAACTGTCCAAGGCCTTATGTGCTTTATGTTATAGTTGATATGTAGTTAATTAAAGTTAGAGCAGAAAAGGATGCATTTTCAATTGTTAAAGAGAGTTTTAAAATATGAACAGTAATATGACATGGTCATTACATTAAAAAAGAGTGACTCAATTTAATTAAGGAAATTGAAAAAAAACAAGTCCAAAAGTGGCTCAATGTAGTGAGTGATGAAATCATTATTTTTATGGGCTGATTGTTGATATGAACCAATAGGATTGATGTTGGTTTGATTAGTGATTTGTTATACGGTTGTCATATTCAAGTTATTCTTACATCTTGGAGTTGTCTGTCCAGTTATCAAAGAATACTTTCCTAGTTGAGTTGAAAGTTATTAGATAGGAGCTTTTGAAAGCATAATTTCATGAATCTTGTTAATTTCTAAACCTGACATGAAATTTAGATCTCACATTGCCCTTCTCAGTGGCATTCTTGCTTTTCTTATTTGACATGCTATTAAGCTAGTGCAACGCTGTTTAAGCTCCAAGTCTATGTACGATTTCTTATTTATGCATTCTCTTCTCACTTGCATGTCTATGTAATGCATGCAGAAAAACATCAAAGGTGGATTAATGATTCTCAAGCAAATGGAACGTGCAGATGTGAAACCTGATTCTCAGACTTACAGCATTCTAATAGCAAACTGTAACGACGAACATGAAATTATCAAGGTAGTTTAATGTTTATGATTTAGACAGGCTATAATTTAGTGCTGCTTTTATGCACAGAAAGCTAAAAAAAAAGAAAGGCATGCATGTATTTCTTGTAGTACTATGAAGAACTGAAGTTTGCCGGAATTCAAGTTACAAAGCAAATTTTTATGGCACTTATTAATGCATATGCAACTTGTGGGCTGCTTGAGAAGGCAAAACAGGTATTACACATACTTGACCCAAATCTTTCAATATAATATTTCAGTGAATGCAATTAAATTATCTTGCACCTTAGTGTTCTTCTTCTGTCTTTTGAAAATTACATTATTTTCGCCTCTAATACTTTTTCTTTTCCTTTTCCAGCTTTCATGACCTTTTCATTAATTTGTCAATTGTTCTCTTTTAAGCTACATTTACATCCTTCTAATCAACTTAATTTTGTAGTTACAAGTTATGCATTAAGATCATGCACTGTTAAGCATAATTTTCTGGCTTTCATCATTGTGAATTTCACTGGGTTGCTTCTTGTTCTGTTAAGCTCAAATTTAGTAGTTTTTCTACTATATTGCTCATTTGTTTATAATTTATTTATCTTACAGAGGCCATTGTATGTGTTAGGTACTCTTAGACAAAGACATTCCTATTCAGAACCTTAATGAAATTAAAAGTGTACTTGTCTCAGCTCTTGCATCACGTGGAGACATCTCGGATGCCCTTGATGTCTATGAAGAAATCAAGAAAGCTGGACATATTGTGGAGCCAAAAGCTGTCCTATCTCTTATTGTGAGTTTCTGTATAGAAATATATTATACTGCTAATTTTGTATACTGAATTAACCTTCATTTTAACTCCTTTTTAGGAGTACCTTCCTTCTGAATATGAGCCAAGTAGAATGCTTAAGCTACTGGAAGAAATACAAGATCCTTACTATTTGAGGGATGGTTGCATGAGAGTTATATTGTGGTGTATACGTAGTAAGCATCTAAGGTAAACCCTTTCTTTTTTCTCCTTTTGTACCATGGAGAATAGAACTGTAATTGTACTCCCTTTCTAAAGTTAGGCCCAATTGGCAAGTCTGTCTTTTCGTTGAGCTATCTGTCTATTTGCCATTTTTATTATAGGAAATTTCACCGAATACTGACTTTTGAATTTATTTATTTTTCAATTTTACCTCCATTTTTTCGTTGTCACCGTTTTTATTTTCATGTTTAATGATTTTTTACTTTTTTCTTTTCAAAAATGGCAATTACTATTTAACAAAAATTTTCGTTCAATTGAGAAAGAATGGTCTTTTCCCATCTTTTAAACATAGATTAAGAATTTTATTAACTTGCATGGCCACCACTTATTGTTATGCATGCACTTATTTATTTTTAATCATTATTCAATTAGCTTAATTACCAAAGGAAATAAGTAAACTTGTATTTAACTAACTTAATTACTAAAGTAAACATTGAGTAAATCTTAATTACCGAAGGAAATACGTAAACTTATATTTAATTAATTTAATTAAGGTTACTTGCCTTAATAATCTTGAGTAGATCTTTTATAATTTTTAGTTGAGAGATTGACATGATATAAGGTAAACCTTGGATAAATTTTAGGTAATTTCAACTTTCACTAATTTTCTAATAAGCCTTGAGTGAATCTTTGGTAAATTTTGGCTAAATCTTGGATAACTTAAACTTTCACTAATTTTCTAGTAAATCTTTGGTAAATTTTGTGTAATTTTAACTTTTATTAATTTTCTAATAAACCTTAGGTAAACCTTGAGTAACTTCAGTTTCATTATTTTTTTAGTAAATTTTGGGTAAATCTCGGGTAAACCTTAAGTAAATTCAACTTTCATTAATTTTGTAGTAAATCTTGGATAACTTCAACTTTCATTAATTTTCTGATAAATCTTGGGTAGATTTTAGGTAAACTTTGGGTAAATCTTGGTAAATTTTGGATAAACTTTGTTTAACTTCAATTTTCATTAATTTTCTGGTAAATCTTAGGTAAATCTTGAGTAAATTTTGTGTAATTTCAACTTTCATTAATTTTCTAGTAACTTTTGGGTAAATCTTTGGTACATTGAGTTTTAGTATTTTTAGGCACTTTTTACGTTTTTGAAAAAAATCTTTAGCGCTTGTCATTTTTGTGAAAAGCTTTATGGGGCGGTATTTTTGTGTGGCCCTGTTTGACATTGCGTTTGGAAAAAACTCTTTTCAGAAAAAATTTTGTATTTTTAAATTTTTTTGAGTTTTGAAAACTGCTTTTGGTACAAGCAGATAAATAAATATTTTTTCCAAAAACAGATTTGAAAAAAGCAATTTATAAAAAATTAAATATCAGTCAATTAAATAAAAAAAATTTAAAACATGCTTTGAGGACCTTCAACAACAATCCCAAGCACTCCCTAAATATTTAGGCGCTTTTTGATATTTTTGTAAAAATCCCTTTTTATTATGCTTTCTTTGTGTATCCCATTTGCTCAAAATTTTTGCTTATGCTTATTATTTCCGAAACTAGTTCAACTATCGATTTGCTCCAACAACTCAAGGATAGATTCAGCTGTGTTGAATTTTTCATGCAAGCTCTTGATGAGGTTTGCACTTATACCTCCCTTCACTATCATTTAATTTAGTTTGCATGTTGTTGAAATATGGACTGACAGACTGTCTCATTTTTCACTGGATCATAGTTTTTTTTTAATATATATTCATGTTATTGCTTTATTGATTATGCCCTAAAAATAACTTATTACTGCATATGACTACATTTCCATGCTCATAAAATTGAGGTGTGGTTCAGTAAACTTTTACATCTTTCTTTTCCTTCATCACTGATCTTTGATTTTCCCATGATTTATGCAAAATATCAAATGTTTGCAGATGATATGCTTTATACAAAGTACTGTATTTTCTTTAGTATGTTAAGCATGCTGACATTGTGAACCAAATCTCTGGTTTCTGTTGTCATGCCTGAGTAGGTTTTCTCACTAATTGCTGAGACAGAGCCCACAGATTTGCAGATTGGCTTGGACTTGCTTCGCATCATTAAGGAGGAGCTCTGTGTTTCCCCGTCACGAAGATCTCTTGATTTTCTCCTCATTGCATGTGCTAGGGCAAAAGATTTGCATAATTCTCGTCTAATTTGGAAAGAATATCGGTTGGCGGGCTATCCTTACAATGTTACAAGTTATTTAAGGTACTCTATACTTCAAACATGGGTTTTTAGGACCGATATCGGTAAATCTCTGTTTCATTTCCAATTTTCCTTGGTTTATGTTTTGCAGGATGTATCAGGCTCTTTTGGCATCAGGAGACCATAATTCTGCTGAAAATACCTTAGAGTTAATCCCAAAAGATGATTATCATGTTCGCATGATAATTAAAGCATGTCAACAAACTTATCTCTCAGCAAAGGGAAAAAAAGCTAGCAGAAAAAAGAAGGCAGATGGCAAAATAAACTCAAAAGGGAAAAGTAAAGTATAAATGAGAAAAACTCAGCAATTTTTTTGTGGAGCATTTAAACTGAGGAAGACGAAGGGATGCAAAAACTATGCAGCTAGAAAGCAAATCTGCAAATATGCAGTTCCCATCTGTTATAAAGGAGAAGTTGCAGCAACAAAGTAAGAAAAATAACAGTACAAGCCAGTTCCGTCCGTTTTTCACAAGGTTTCTGGCTTTCTAACATAGAATTATGTGTTGATACTCCATTATTTTTGAGCATGTTGTCTCTAAAATGGTAATTACACAAAAGCTTTCACCTGTACATGTACTCTAAATATTAGCTCTGTATTTGAGGTACCCATGAGGCAATGACAGAGAATACGAATAGCACCTGAGAATTTTTTCACTGTGATGTCTTCATATCCAATTAGTACAATAGCCTAATTGACCTGAGAACACATCAGAAACCTAATATCTTCGGCTGCAAACTTTGACATGGTATACACACGCACACGCACTCACATATTCAGATTCTCAGACGAGAAGAAATTTTCTATATGCATCACCAGCCGAATAAGTCAATAATTAGATTAGGAAAAGGAAATAGAGTGTTATTTTCTTTCAGATTGGTGTGAAGGAAAATCACAGCATGTAGTAGGAGGTGTCGAGATGTTCCAAATGGTCATGTAGCTTCAATTTCTTGAGTAATTTGCTTGTAAATGTTTTATGTTTGCTTCAATGGATTTTTTTTTTATTTGGATATTTTGTTGTTTACCATGTGCATTTGGACTTCAAGAATTATTTCAAGCTGAAATTACTATGCTTTAAAATGTTATAATGTAAATCCTAACCATTAATTTAAAATAAAAACCACATTTTAACAGTTTTTCTTTATTCAATGTGTTGCAAATTAGGGAGTCCAATCTATACTTAATGTATTTTCTGATTCTGAATGGGAAGACAATATGGATGATTGTCAGTTAACTACAACACAACATTTTACTGAATATGTTAAATTTATTTATTATTTGTTTATTATCTGTTTTTGTACAATTTTTTTTTGAATTACATGTAAAAAGATATTTTGCTTTTCTAAAATTAAAAAAATATTTAAATTCCTTTGAAAAAAAATAGCCTAAAAATTTTAGATCTGCTACAATAAACAAGGCATCATTTGAGATAGGGGCTGAAAGATTTAGAGCATGATTCTGGACTCTGTAAATCAGCTGATAATGGAGAGTAGCGGCAATGGCCGACATCACTTGTGGAGCACCAATGATCTGAACTTAAACCTTTAGTGTTGAAAGCACATGAGAATTTTCAAGGGAAAAATTGAAGTTTGGATAGAAGGTAAATAGAACTGTCCCAACATTCAGAGAGGTCTCAACAGTACCTATAACAGCATATTGATACTGGAGATATTTGATGTCTAGTAAGACCAATCACTGGTAATCCCTTTCTTCCACGGTAGGAAAGGGCAAGCTTGATTGCTCCAAAATGAAGATGAGAAAAACCTTCCTTTTTCCACATAAGTAGAAATTCTGGGGGAATTTCTAAAGAGACGAATTGTTCTTCTCATGTAGCTTTGATAGTGTAGTGATTTTCCAAAGATAAGACAGCACATAGCCAACTGTTGAAAAAGTTTTTAGATCTCACCATTCAATATGGAATTATGCTGTCTGAAAAGAAGATGATTATTGGGGAAAAAGAAATAAACTTTCTTGACATGACTTTTAAAGATGGAAAATATCAGTCATGTCCTCACATAAAACAAGAATTGTTGCCATTTCCATATGATGATTTGACAGTAAAGCAGATTCGTCAATTTCTTGGTGTAATCAATTATGCAAGAGTTCACCACCAAATTTGTGGGCAATCTAAAAGAATGGTGGTTAAGACTTCCTAAATACAACAATATGCAATTTCGCCAATTTCCATTGAAATAGACAAGAAATAAAATAAATATTCTATATGGAATGATTATTCTATGTTCTGGTTCAAATTTAATCAAATAATATCTATTATATGAAATTGTTATTTCTCATTTTTCTAGAATATACATTACATTGAAAAGTAAAAAATGATTATTTCATAACTTAAATAATACCACATTCTATCACCATTTATCTGTTATCATCACCACCTCCTCTATTACCTCTATTAACGTCAATCTACCACTATCACTACTATCACTTATCCACCGCCATCACCCATCTATCACCGTCACCACTAGTTATTTATCACCACTCATTCATTTATTACCACTATACTCATTAATATATACCGTATTAAATTATACTTTTATTAAGAATAGTTAATCTAGAATTATGAACCAAATCTTGAAATAAAAATTATTTAGGAATAGCTGTTTTAAGAATACATATTTTATTCCTTAAGAATTACAATTTTATTCCACACCATTCAATTTCATGAATCAAACATGGCCTTAGAGTCTTAAATAAAACTAGTAAATGTATTTTAAAGTAAAACTCTAATTAAAATATTTTATTAATGACATAATTAAATACTAGAGACTATTTAATTGACCTTTGAAAAATATAATGATACAAGTGTAAATATTGATTAAATGTTAATTAAGTGAGTTTAATATACATACGAGTTTGATTACAATATTTGGAAAAGTAGCTTTGAAGTGCGACTTGAAATTTTGGAGCTTATATATGAAGATTTTATATTATTCTCGAAAACAAGATGAACGTACGTTTTATCCATCACTTTTAAAAAACCATTTTCTGTAAATTTTTATATTATACCTATAGTGAGAATTGATACTAATTGAAAATTTTCACTAATTGAATTAATCCTACTGAGTTAATTAATTAAACTTTTGCAATAGCTGAAATGCTCAATGTTATCTGCGAGCAAAATAAATTTGATACAGCTTAATGGTTAAGGGTCAATTTGATAAAATTTTGAATTATTGGAAATTGATCATAAAATTAATAAGATTGTTCTTTCTATGTTGAGTTTCTAAATTTAATTTATCAATTGTCAATAACAAAGACCTTGATTTATTTGAATTTACCAAATTAAATTGAGTTGGCTCATGATTAGACTGGCAATTAGATTGGTTTGAAAAAAAAAGACATCGAAAGAGATTTAATTGAAAATTAAAGAAAGAAATTGAATAAAAAAATTGAACAAAATTAAGAACAAGAAAAACAATTTAATTGAAAATAAATTAAAAAAAAATAAATTTAAGTGAATCAAATTAAAGATGAAAATTGGGAAAAGAAAAAGAAAGTAACGATGTTAAAATGAAAGCGAAAATTATACTATGAACCTAAGTTCGTTGAGCATTGTGAACCTAGGTTTATGAAACATTGTGAACATAGGGTCTATTGCCTATATAAAAAACGGTAATAATTTTATAAATAAAATAAATTTATACAGCTATCAAACATATGGTGACAATTTTGTAAATATTCATCATCCATTTATTAATAAATATTCATTAGTTTATTACTACAAAAATTTAAATAAAATAATATAATATTTATTAAATTAAATACACAAGACATCTTCCTCAAGAAAATTTAATGGATTTATACCTACAAATTAAAATTTTAAAAAATAATATAATATTCATTAAATTAAATACACAAATAAATAAAATGAACATTTCTAATAAACTAATGAATATTTATTAATAAACTAATAAATATTTTATTTTATTTCTAATGAATAACAAATAAATATGTTTCAATAAAGTAATAAATTTTTACTTTATTATTAATGAACTTTTTATTTTATTACTAATGAATCTACAGTTTATAACAAATGAACTTACGATTTATAAGATATATTTTACTAATAATGAACTTATACTTTACAAGAAATAAACTTTTTAGTAATAAACAAATAAACTTATCTTTATAAACTAATGAACTTTTTCTTAAGTGAATGATGAATATTTACAAAATTGTTATTGTGTGTTTGATGGCGCTGTAAATTTATTTTATTTACAAAACTGTTACTACCTCATATACGTATGATAAACTCTGGATTCATAATGTTTTATAAACTTAAGTCCATAATATAATAATTGAAATGAAAGGCTGGAAGTGTGAAATGTGAAAATGGAAAAATTGTTTTCTAACAGAAAATTTTGTAAAAATAACACAAATAAACAAAAAGTTGAATTTTCTATTTTCATTTTGAAGATTTTCCAGAAAATTGGAGTAATTTTCTGAAAGTAAACAGACCATTTAAGTTTGATTTTCACAGCTATTATTCAACAATATTTGTAAAAGTTTATATGAGAATGACACTCGGAAAAACACACACATTTTATCACGTCTTGTGTCTAAAAGCTTATTTAGCCTTATTTTCAGTCCTGACCACATACCTCGAAAGGGAAAAAAAAATAAAAATTAATAAATAACATAGTAAGAGGGGTGTGTATTGAATATCCTAAAAATAAATTTTAAATTTTTTTAATTTACTTGGTTAATTTTTTTAAATATTTATAAACTATTTTTTAAATCTATTTAAAAAAAATATCTAGCTAAAAATACACAATTTTTTTTCCAAAATCGCGCTAAACCTTAAAAAGGGACCAAACCTACGAATTGCCACAAAATTATGCAATAACGGCTAATAGAAAATCAATTTAGCCAAAATCAGATCTAATATATAAAATTTAGATTATAAAACAAGTTTAATCGAGATAGAAGGCGTAAAAAAAACTTGATATCGTCGAATTCATCGTAGCAGGAATAATCTAAATGAATTTGCACTGAGAACTTCTCTCGTTTCCTAACTCAGAATGATGAAATTCTTAAACCTTATATTTTTCATTTATATCTATATAACTTTATATTAGAGGTGAGAGTCAGTAACAAAAGAGATTTAGCCCACTTAATATAATAATCGTGAGTCGTCTATCTCACTCATATTATTATCTGACCCACATTAAATATCCACATTAAATTAATTAATGAAGTTTTGCCTAAATAAAGAATTGATCAAATTCTTAAGGTCTTTTATTTTATAATATATTTTTATTTCTCAATTAATGAGCCTACAACCATAATTAGATATAAAATATATCTAACATTCCTCCACTTTTGCTAATTAATTGAAAAATCTATTATAGAAAAACTTCTCATTCCTGCTCAATTCAATAAAATCATTGGCAAATAATCGTGACAAAAACCACATTATTAAAAAACATGGCACATTCCATGGTCACATTTACCAATAACTCTATTAATCATGAGCACAGTGTGGTAATGTGGCAATATTAGTCAACACTCATTTTATGATCAAACTTTATGTATTGATTTTCTTGTCAGTCAATAATTTCTCATCTGAATGCAATACAAGTACGCATAAGAAATCTTTTATAACTTCAAATGAAGTCTGTGTATGTTTTAAAAATTTTATATCGTACGATTTTTTATGTGTCCCAAGACATACAACAAAAGCTATAAACTTTAATACCCTAAGCCTTTGCTTGAGACGACACTAATCTTAAAACTTTAATTTATTAGATCTGATATACATCACATTATATTTTCCAATGAAAATATGACCTTTAATATTTTCCCATGAAAATACAATATCAAATATTTTCCAACAAAAATATATACATACTGTATTGATGATCATCAATTTAACAAAGTACATTATACCAATATATAAAGTATAAACCAAAATACATAGAGCAACAAGAAAGTCTCTCACTAATCCAATGTATCAAAAGTCAACTTTAGACTCATACTAATGACATGTCTCTGAAAAATATTGGGTCGAATACCCTTAGTAAAAGGATCAGCTATCATATCATTTGTACCGATATGCTCTATTTCAACGTCACCCTTCTTTACTAGCTTTTTTAATGTCAAATATTTGACTTCTATATGCTTAGACCTAGTGATATTCTTATTGTTCTTTGTAAACAACATAGCTAGTAAATTATCACAATATAACTTTATAGGTCTGTCAATTGAATCAATAATTGACATTTCTGCAATGAGATTTCGTAACCAAACAGCCTGTATAGCTACACCATAACATGCTATGAACTCAGCTTGCACCGTGGAAGACAAGATTAAGAATTGTTTAACAGTTTTCCAAGATATAACCCCACCAGCTAACAAAAAAAATGCAGCTTGACATGAATTTTCTATCATCAAAATAGCCAGTAAAATCTGAGTCAGTATAACCAACTAACTCAAGATTTTCAACCCTTCTATATGTCAAGATATAATCCTTGGTCCCTTTAAGGTATCTCAAAACTCTTTTAGCCGTAGTCTAATGGTCTATTCCAGGATTAGATTGATATCTACTTAGAATACCAACCACAAATGCAATGTCCGGTCTAGTGCATACTTGAACATACATTAAGTTTCCTACTGCACTAGCATATGACACTGCTTTCATTGATTCTCTCTCAACTTTATTCTTAGGAGATTGTGCCAAGCTCAATTTATCACCTTTAGCAACTGGCACATCCCAAGACTTACAATCTTGCATATTGAATCTTTTCAATATCCGCTCAATGTATGCTTTCTAAGAGAGACCTAAAAAGTTTTGAGATCTATCCCTATGGATTTCAATTTCAAGGATAAAAGATGCTTCTCCAAGATCTTTCATATCAAAATATTTAGACAACAATTGTTTTACCTCATGCAGTGTTCCTAAATCATTGCTTGCAAGCAATATATCATCAACATACAATATCAGAAAGATATACTTGCTCCCACTGATCTTGAGATATATGCATTTATCAATTTTACTCTCGACAAATCCCAAAACGGTGATTACATCATCAAATTTCAGGTACCACTGTCGTGAGGTTTGTTTCATACCATAAATAGACTTTTTAAGTCTACACACAAGATGGTCCTTACCATTTGCCTGAAAACTTTCAGGTTGTTCCATATAGACCTCTTCATTCAGTTCTCTATTCAGGAATGCAGTTTTAACATCCATCTGATGTAGCTTCAGATCAAAATGAGCTACTAGTGCCATGATTACTCTAAATGTATCCTTCAAGGATACAAGAGAAAAAAATTTTATAATCAATTCCTTCTCTCTGAGTAAATCCTTTTGCAACTAATCTGGATTTAAACCTCTCTATATTCCCTTTGGAGTCTTTCTTGGTCTTATAGACCTATTTATAACCGATAGGTCTACAACCTTTAGGTAATTCAACAAGCTCCCATACCCCATTATAATCTATAGAGTGCATTTCATCTCTTATTGCATCCCACCACATATCATATTGGAAAAACTATAAACAGCTTCTTCAAAAGATGTAAGATTAGTAATATGACCAATGTCATAATTATTCTCACCTATATAGACCACATAATCAGAGGAAAAAGTAGGTTTCCTTTCCCTGGTTGACCTCCTAAGAGGAACCAGTGCAACTGCATCCTATGATGATGAAGCCTCATTTAACTATATAGGCTCCTCCTGAATTGGATCAATCACAGATGTAGGATCCAACATTGCAAGTTGCTTAGGTACAAGAATATGTATAACCTCAATCTACTTTTTCTGTATTATGATCTCAGAGTGATCACTCTCATCAACTACATCAAATTCTAAGAATTTAGCTGTCTGTGATTCCACAATTCTAGAATCCCATTCTTTATAATAGAATTTGTAGCCTTTAGAATGATTTGGATACCCTATAAAATAGCAATGAATAGATCTAGAATGCAATTTATCCTCAACAGGATTGTAAAGGTATACCTCTGAAGGACAATCCGAAATTTGAAAATAATTCAAGCTAGGTTTCCTTCTGGTCTACAATTCAAATGACGTTTTAGCCACAGACTTGTTGGAGACTCTATTAAATATATATAATGTCGCTCTCATAGCCTCACCCTACAAAAAGTCTGGAAGGTTTGACCTCGACATCATGCTCCTTGTCATTTCATTTAAGGTGTGATTCTGCCTTTCGGCTATACCATAAATTGAGCTACTATTCCATAGTCCTCCAAGTATTTAGCAAAATGACCTTTTACCTGTCCTGTAATATTGTATTTGTCATAATTCTCACCACCTCGATCAGATCTAACAATTTTGATAACTTTTCCTAGCTGTTTCTCAACTTCAGTCTTAAAAATCTTGAATTTATCAAGAGATTTAGACTTTTCTTTAATCAAGTACAGATATCCATATCGGAAAAAATCATTAATGAATGTTATGAAATACTTGTTATTTGCATATTGTGGGTGAATAAGGTCAGCATATATCTGTATGGATTATCTCTAAGAGATCTGAACTTCGAATATATCCATTTTTCTTAATCTTGGTCAGTTTGCCCCTACAACAGTCAACACATGTTTTTAGGTCACTGAAGTCAATGGCAGGTAGGATATTTTCCTTGATTAGCCTTTCTACCCTTTCCTTAGAAATATGGCCAAGCTTTTTATGCTACAATATGGAAGACTTATCCTTTATTGGGGGTCTTTTGGCAACATGTTCAACAATACAGGATGTGGAATAAATCTCATTTGAACTCAAACATACTTGATAAAGACCATATGACAAAAAGCAACAGCCAACTGCTTTTGAATCAAAAGTTATGTAATGTCCAGCGATTTAGGCTTTGATCGTGCGTGACCATAGTTGGGCACGCCGGTCCGGTCAGAGTCTAAATTTGGACTCATGAAAAAAAAAATGATAAATTATGAAAAAAATAAGTAGAGATATTAATAATATGAAATTAAAAGATTGGTGGAAAAATTAGGAAAAATTTAAAAATTTATCTATGGACAAAATCGGTATTACTGAAATTATTGGAGGAAAGTTTGTAAGAATTAGAAAATCATGGGGT
>CATIWF010113480.1:0-46619 GCA_949630135.1 Balakata baccata
GTGGTATCTTGTATGCGAATCATGGACACACTTATATTGAGTGCTTCTCAGATGCCGATTGGGCAGGTTCAAAGATTGATAGAAGATCTACATCAGGCTATTGTGTCTTTGTTGGAGGAAATTTGGTTTCATGGAAGAGTAAAAAAGCAAAATGTTGTATCACGCTCAAGTGCTGAATCAGAATATCGGGCCATGGCACAATCTGTATGTAAGATTATATGGATATGTCAACTCTTGACTAAGGTGGGTCTCAAGATTACGGTACCAGCAAAGTTGTGGTGTGATAACCAAGCCGCTCTTCATATTATTTCTAATCCTGTTTTCCACGAATAAAACATATTGAGATCGATTGCCATTTCGTTCGGGAGAAACTACAGCAAGGTTTGATCTCCATAGGATATGTGAAGACAGGAGAACAATTGGGAGATCTCTTTACTAAAGCTTTAAATGGGGCTCGATAACAAGCTGGGCATGATTAATATCTATGCTCCAGCTTGAGGGGGGGAGTTACATAATATAATATCCTAATTAGATAATCCCCTAATTAGTGGTAGCAAATATCCTAATTAAATAATCCCCTAATTAGCGATTGTAAATATCATAATTAGTATAGTATCCTAATTAGTATAGTTGTCTTATTAGCATTTCATCTTTGTATATAAATACGTAAAGCTTGTAGCAATAAAAATATGAAATACATTTCTCATATCTCCGTTTTTACAGCTGTGAGCTTGGTAAGACAGTTTATGCATTCACCCTACCAAAAACACCTTGAGGCAACCTATCGGATTTTAAGATACTTAAAAGGTACGCCAGGCAAAAGATTATTGTTCCAGAAGACCACACAACAAAATATAGAAGCATATACTGATACAGATTGGGCGAGTTCGGTGACTGATAGAAGATTCACTTTAGGATATTGTACTTATGTTTGGGGAAATTTGGTCACATGGTGAAGTAAGAAAAAAAATATCATAGCAAGAAGCAGTGTCGAGGCTGAATATAGGGCTATGGCTAATGGAGTTTGTGAAATGCTTTGGTTAAGAAAAATTCTTGAAGAATTACGGATACCGATTCATATGCTAATGAAGCTATATTGTGATAATAAAGCTGTCATTAGCATTGCTCAAAATCCAATCCAACATGATCGCACGAAACATGTGGAAATTGACAGACACTTCATAAAGAAAAATATTGATAGTGGTGTTGTTTGCATGCCTTTTGTACTTTCTACACAACAAATAGCTGATATTCTATCATGCCCAACTTGCTTACAAATAACTAGAAATTAGTTCTAAAGAGTCTCTTGGGAAAGACTATTATATTTCCTTTTTAAGTTTTAGGAAAGAATCTAATTTCTTTTTTAATTTTTAGGAAAGAATCTAATATTCCTTTTTTAGTATAGAAATCAGCTAATTTGAGGAATTTCTTATTTTCTAAGGGTTTCCTAATTTGAGGCTGATCCTCTACTATTTATATGTAATTGTTTCTAAAGAAATATATGGCAGAATTATTTTTCTTCTAAAGCCTACAGTATCCACTGAGACATTTGGAGCTAATGGTAAGGCTGTAAACAGAGACACTACCATAAGTAACAGTAAAATTAGCAAATAGAAAGACTTCTCTAATAAGGATTCGATTTTATGGCATTGTTCACTCTGTATTACTCTAATCTATTTGATGCACTTAATCTGGAAGAAAATATGTTCAAAATGCAATTATGTCCATAATATGAAGCAGTAAACATGTACAATAACATCAACATCTACCTCAATAAGAGATTCTGTAGCATTTAAGTTTAGTGGCACTGACGATGAGAGATGGATATCTGTTATAGTGGAACTGTTAAGGAGAGCACTCATTTTATGTCTTCTAATTATATCTAACTGAAACTTCCAGGGCTCAAGAAATGGCTCCCACATGACCTACAAACAATATTACGTAAAACAATGATCAGTAATTTATCTGAGGGAAAAAAAACATTTGTGCTGATGCTTCCTTCATACCTTGTGAATATTATTGTAGTTCACTTCAAGATCACTTGTCATTGTGCTCTCCAAACTACTTTCAGTCATGATGACATGTAAGAGAAAGTTTCTACTAAGAATTTCCAGCAGAGGTACACCACAGCTCCACTACATGATAATAGAGAAGAAAAATCAACAATAAATAAATGGAGAAGGCTTTTGATTAGGTTTACAGGCACATCTGCATAATGGCACTATTAGTTGATCAGTCCTCATCACGAACAACATTTGAAGACTCACTAGAGAGCAACCTACCGCAAAGATCAACTTTACCTGCCAAAAGTGTTGGTTTCACAGATAGATTTTGGAAGATGAATGTTTATTTGCTAAGGTGATTTTGCAAGGTTTACAGATATTATCATGCCTCGTCTGATTTAAGAAAAGCAGCAATTTGTCACATTTTCAAAAAGCCATCAGGATAAAACAGTTTCCAATACTGCTTTCAAATAAAAAAAAAGGAAAAAAAAAAAAAAAGAAACGAAAATTAGTTTCAAAAGGAGATGAATATTGCAATGCCAAATGTAACCTTAATCATGAAATGACAAAATTTTCTGATATTAGCATCTGTAGAGTGATGGAAATCTTGAAATGGTACCATAAATTTCAATACGTTTTTGAATTAACAACCAAGTACTAATCCTTCTCTTTATTGATGGCATTCTGGCTCAACAATATTCTCCTTGCTTGATTATCAACCTAGCAAATGAGAAAAAAGCCAAAAGGCCTCCTTACTATTATAGATTGAGAAAGTCATATAAGCATCCCCGAATGCTGAGCAAGTTTTAATCATGATCAAGAATGCAATACAGTGGGGGACGAAATAAAAATCAAAGAAATGTAATAGACAATCTAATGTGTGGAACTAACTGAAGCCATCATGCCAGAGTCACAAAGAAATAGAAAGAAAGGGCTGCATAGATCCAACGAGAAGAAACTCCTGACACCCATTCCAGAATTACAACAGCAGATGAATTAATTTACTACTCATGATGCCAGAAAAGAAAATTTGAATTTTAACTTAGCTACTCAGACTGACATACCCTTTCATCTGATATTAGAAATGAAACTTTCCTTGACTGTAATTTGAAGTCCACGCTTTTAAATGGAGAATAAGAAGTCCCAGCATCAGGAATGTCAAACTGTACGCCATACCAGAAGTAGAATACTTGATGAGAAAGCCAGACATCAAAGCGATCAACTTGAACCTCCACTTCAACATTGACAAGGTCCATCTGATTATTATGAATCTCCGTCATTACTGTAACTTGAAATATTTGGAAGAAAGGCCAAGTTGTAATGCTTTTGTCCTCGCATATCCCTACTGTGGCATTTGTTTTCTCCAAAATAGATTTCAGTTTCACAGTTCTACCCACTACTAATAGTTCACTACTTCTACTGTGTGTAGTAACTGCCATAAATTTGCAGTTTTTCCCTTCAGAAGCATCAGAGGAAACAAATTGAGGCTTCTGTTCTTGAACTTCAGCTGCCCCTAATTTACTGCATGATGCTTCAACGGTCCCAACAGGAAAATGAATTGTAAGGCCAATATTTTCTGACCTTACAGTGAGGACAACTGAATCAGGCTTTTTATGCTCCTTTACCTGACACGATGCCAAACTTTTATGTAGAATAGAATCTTGAGAAACTGGAAGAGCCACATCTTCAGTGAGATGAGCCTTATCTTTAGATGGACTGTTAGCTGATGATTCCATTGCTACAGTTTCACCGATTTGTTTAGAATAAGAATCATAAAGATCAATGACTCTAGACCAATCCAAAACATGCAGCCAGATATTGAGAGAAGGAAGAGAAATATTAAACTCATTTTCACCATCAATTGGCTCTGAGAAACATACATGAAGCGATGATGAGGCTGACGATGCATCATGGCATTGTGCTAACATAACAGAGTTAAGCAATGAATGAAGTGCCAAATAGGAAAATGTCAAGTCCAAGTCTGTGGGTGTCTCATTTATCAAAGATATGGAGAATAAAAATTGCATGTCAAACTTGGCTATTGGTTTTGCCAACTTTGAATCTCTTCTCGACGGATAGAGCACTACTGACAGAGAATCAGCACCACATTTAGCTTCTGTAAATACTGTGCCTGAGGCAGCTGGTGGAGCTGCCCCATTTTCCATCAGAGTTTTCTTCAACTGAAAATAGTGTAACATATCAGAGGTAAAACATCGGGATTGATGGTCAACAGAAGAGAACTGATTTATGACATCCATTAGCGCTCCAAATCCATCCAAAGTACAGCAATCTACCATTAAAGGACAAAAAACATAAGCATTAGTTGGACAAGGTAACAGAAAGAAAAATTAACTTTTTTTGAATTGCAATGGGGACGTTGAACTACAACATAACCTACCATCTGCAATAATTTGACATTTAGCAATCCTGGACATCACACATGTGGAAGAAGAGGCGCTATTTAGGCAGGATTCACTTTGGCAGGGAAGTCTAACCCAAATATCAGCACTAAGTGGTGCAATTAGTGGGTTTTTGCAGCATCCAGTGTCCTTGTCAAGCATTATGTGACCATACTCATCATCCTTGCACAAAACAAGTGACAACAATAAATCTCTCCCAAATATATTTAAACTGTGATTTATCTTGGCAACTTTGTGTGCTGGAACCCTATACTCAAGGGGAATATCCCTTAATACATCATCTGAAGAACATTCAAGGGCAAAACTACAATACAGCTGCGGAAATTCTATACTTAGAAACTGATGATCATTTTGTTTCACAGGCAAAATCAAAGTGGAATCAAGTACCTCAAACTTATAATTGGCCGGGCTCCCTTTTTCTGTTTCAATACAATCACAATTTTCAGTAACAGGTTGCTCACTCAAACTTGAGCTCCAATCAGGTAATGAAAAATAACCTATTATAACAGCCAAATACTCAGGTGGCAAAAAGCAGTACGCATGCTGAACACCAATGCTAACTTCGAGTTGGGAAGTTGATGATCCAGCATAGCCTTTTTTCACACGCAAATTCAATATAGAGGATGGATTTGGTAATAAAGGACCCCAAAGAAAATCTTTGAAATTTTTACTCCACCAAGATGATGTAAGGATTAACCCCTCTGTGGAACACAACAAATCCACGCAGTCATTTTGAAATAAAAGAGAAGATCTAGAGGTTGGCACTGTAACAGTTCCCACAGTGCAAGATGAATCATGGAAATGTACTCTCACTCCACAAAGACAGGTATCAATGTTAAAAATATTTGTGTTGCATAAACCTTCTAGGGCAGGAAATTCATCCATTCCAGATTTATGCATAACCGGTGAGGCATTAGAGGTTCTAGATTCCTCCTTTAAACTGAATTTTTGACTGACAAATTTTTTATCCCTTAACTTAAATGTTCTCCAGTCAGGAATGAAATGACAAAGTGAACTCTCAAGGCTACAAAGAGAGGCAGAATTGGAGATTGTAACAAATGGAAAGTTGTCCAAAGGAATGCTTGCATGGTCAATGGATCCAGTGTCAGAGAAATTTGAATAACCAAACCTTTGAAACTGAAAACAAGGCTTTTCATTTGGAATTTTACTGTCAAACACAGAATTCAAGGACTTTTCACGAGTGAAATTTACACCAGATGAAGATAATCTTTCATAGAACCCAACCAATAAGCTAATTATATGGGGATAGCAATGGAGCTCAGCATCATTTAAGCATATTCTGCAGTCATGAAAAATAGAATCTATACTTCTGCGAGCTTCATAATGAAAATAAAAGGATGCATCGGCCAATGCACTTTTGTTGCAACAATTTTCATCTTCATTGACATTTCCAATACCCAAATCTTGATGATGATGTGCAACATCAGAAGCAAATTTATTTCCAGATGAGAACAGAATACAATTTTCATTTTCACCTTTCAGATAGGAAGTGGTGATCTTTAATGCTTTGGTACAGGCAAAGCACTCCTCTAATTCTGCATGAGAATACCTGCAATTGATACAGCAATCATAACTGTGTACAATTCTGAAAGTGAGCAAAAAGGCAAGATATCCACAGCCCGAGCAGCATACAACATACCGAATATCTAATTCTTGAAGGAAAAGCATAAGGTCAGAACTGCCTTCCTCATCATTTGCAAGGTCAACATGGCAACTAAAGGACTCCAATTTCGCTGAAATAGAGAAACCAGAAGCAGATGCCCAAGGATGATTTGATGTAACATCGTCAGGAAATGGATTTTTGGGCATTAGAGACCTAGTTGTCGAACAAAGGTTATCTAGATATGCTACCAATGCCAATATTGATTCATATATTGTTGGAGAAAAGTCAGCAATAAGTGATGGTATAGTGATGTGAACCTGAAATTGACAAAATGAATTAAGAGGGCTCCCAAAAAAAAAAAAAAATCAGCACAATAAGCTGTTCAGAACATAGTCATTTGTTAATATATGTTACATGATTTCTAACTGATAAGCAAAAATAAAAATTTTTCCTCAAAAGAAAAAATTGGAAATGCAATGAAAGATAAAACTTCATTTAGACAATAAGCAACTGATCCCCAATATCACTCAATCACAAATTGATAAAACATCACGACACCATCTAAAAAATCTGATATATACCTTATAACTGTCTCTACATCTCATGCTATGACTCCCAGTACTAATGTTTGAGCCTGCCTCCAACAAGTTTTCTCTTTCAACTCAAAGTAAATCAAAGAATTTGAATAAATGGTGACATAACCACATCTTCCACCAGAATGTTTAAAATAATAGTCTCACTTTTCTCTTCTTCTAAAGCTTAACAATTCTTTCTAGGTCAATAGAAGAATTTGACCTATTCTAATCAGATGATTTCAAAGGTTATCAAATAATAGCATGAGGCAAACATTAAGATATGGTAAAAGAATATGTTTCTGTTGCATTTCGGAATAGATAATGATAAATTACAACATGCTTAAATCAACTGGGTTAACTGCGTTACCTCTGACTGTTTTAATATTGATTCATCAGAAATGACGCAAAATGCAAAGGTGATAGAAGCACAAAATTTCTCCAAAATTGTGACTGTCCGAGCAACTTGATGATGCACTAGCTTTAGCTGCAGTAAATCATTTTTATGTTTAGGAGCACAATAATCAGCATAGGTTGCAGAATATCCAAAGAAGATGGACCTGACCTCAAAATTCTCAAGTTTAACAGAAAAGCAATTATAGAGATCTTGAAATTGGAAGTCTTTCAAAAATTTTGCAGCGCATGCTGAACTTGATAACATTCTCAGGATGAAAGGTTGTTCCTGAGTAGTAGAAGCAATAGACTCCAGATCATATTCAGATGTATAGAGAAGAGAACCCAGTTCAAAAACCTGCCCAATACAGCAGATTATATTAGGATAAAGATAATTCAGCAAACACAAAGGAACTTAATGATCCTCTAAGCCAGTAGTGGTCTAAAATAACACGGAACTGCAGAATTTAACACTGCGAATTTAACTACTGCAAACTATTTGCTGCCATCAAAACCAAATTTGTAAAGCAAATGTAACAAATAAATACTAGAATATCAAATAATGGGAGGTACGCACACTATTTCAAGAATGATAAGAATAATTTGAAAATATATAGTGCAATTGTGCAATATTGAAGCCAATTCTAATTCAAGATGATGTTCCCTAAAACATTAAAGAAACCAATTACCAAGGTACACTGTTCTGAGATGTAATTTCCCAAAGGAATATTAATAATAATATCCAGGATTCTCACATCGCATCTTAGTTTTCTATGACTTGACAATGTGTATCTGCAAAAATTTGAATAAACATAAATATAGAGCCGTAAGCATGCATTACATATATGGCATTGCAATTCAAATAACAGATGATAGCATTACCGATAAAAAAAGATCTATTTAGCAAAAGAAATATACATCTAAAGTGCACAAAATAACTTACTCAGCTTTTGATAATAAGCGAGTTTTGACATTTTCAAACCCATTTAATGACCACAGAACCTGCAAAGGAATCCATAATAAAATTATTAACAAAGGTGGTGCAATTCTAAACCAAATCTCAAAAGAAAAATGGATATAGTACACCATTTGAAATTTCACAAGGTCTTCAGGATAAAAAAGAACTTTGTAGAAGATATTTCAGAACATTCAAATTTTCAGGAATAATTTACCACAGACATTCAATCATTGGGCAGTAACCAAAAGAATTTGAGCCCTTTGCAACAACAGCCACTTCTATTCAAATTACCATTTGAAGCCATATTACAGACTCACAGATTTAAACAGAAGTACAAGGTACCTTCAGGAATTAATTTTCTGTTCCATCATCAAATTCAACACTAAAACATCTTATGGGCAAGAAATTAATATATACAAATGAATGCTAGGCAAGAACAGCTAAAAGTATTAGCAGTGACACCACATATAGAACAAACTAATGCTTAAAAAACAGAAAAGTGTGATTGAACATACATTAGAGTAAGACTCACCCTTTTGTGCTGAAATTCAAAAGACTTTAATACAGTGAAGAACTTCACGAATTTTCGAAAGAATTCCACATCACAAGTAACTTCAAGTGGTTGAAGCATGACCTACATCCACAGAGTATAGTTTTGAAAAATTGCAGAGTGGCCTTATAAGGAAAAAAAATTACCAAGTCTACAATGAGAGACCTTCAATGACAATTCAACCTCACGCTTTGGTGACACATTTACTTGGACTCTACATGAAGTTAGCTCATTTTCATGTAGATTTTTCTCTGCAAGGGACTGAAAAGAACAAGGTTAATATATTATCTTCTACATTGCTTGGAGCAAAAGTAATAACTGAAATAAAGATTCTACAACAAAGCAGAGGCAAACAGAATCTGACAAAATGGGTGAGATCATATGTTTTGACACTCAAAATATCAAGAGTCTATAGAATACAACATGCTTGTTAAGTTTATTTTGTCGAAGACATCTTTTTTATAATGATGCTGTTAAGTTTGTGGCTTGAATTTGGGTATCCAAATTATGACCTGACCAAAGAAGCCTACAGTGCAACCCAAAATTGGAAGAAAAATAGAGATCTGTGTTGAAAGTGGAAGGAAAGAGTCAATAGAATTCTAGTTAGGAAGATACAAGGGGCGACTAAGGGGTTATAAATTGGTGATTGTACTCTTTTCTATATATAGTGGAATTTTCTGTCTTGTCTATGGACGTAGATTACTAAACTAAACCACATAAATTTTTCATGTTCTACTTTTCTATTTCTCTATTTGTGAGTGTGCGCTATTATATTTTGTGTAATGCAATCCTGTCTTAACAGATGCTCTAGAAAGAAGGCCTAAACCATGAAATGGAAACTTTATTAAATCGTAAGACTCAAGTCTTAACAGATTTACCCAAGGGTTGTAAACCCATAGGTGCAAATTGATATAAACAACAAACTTATGCCTTATGGTTCTATATACACATTACATGCAAAAGTAATTGCCAAAGGTTCATACAACAAAACAAATTGATTATAACAAAAATTACTAAAATATAAGTTCTTATGGCTTTAGCTTAAATATATAAACCTAAAATCTATTAAATGTATGTCAAAATTGCATTGCATAGTGGTGAAATAGAAGAGGAAATATACATGGAACAACTACAAGGATATATAGTTCCTATTTAGGAGCATAAAGTTTGTAAACCAGTCAAATCTTTATATGGGTTAAAGCAAGCCCCAAAGAATGAGATGAAAAGTTTTAACAAGTCATTTTATCTAATGAACATCTGATAGATGCTACCGATAAGTATTTATACAGTAATACGAGTAATTGTGTATATGTAATATTACGCTTATACATAATTGATATTCTTGATGCCACAATAAAAATAATTAAACAAACTAAAGCTTTCTTAAAAAAAATTTTGGGAAGCAAATATATTTCTTGGTATTAATTAGATCTTCAACAACTGGAAAATAAATAGTTAACATGTAAGAGCACAAACCCTTCCAATTTGTAGAATCGGTCTCTCACTGCATGGACAAACCATCTTTCCCAACTTAGTGAAGCACATAACCAATGCTAACTCTTCCCAAAGCTTGCACTCAATGATTGTACCTTCAAAAATCAAGTCTCCAATCCTTTGACCAGAACACCTGTAAAATAATGATTGACTATTAGCAATAGTAAGCAACAAAATCATAAAGAAGTTGCTATTCAGTAAATATTATTAAACAATATTACCAATGGTCAGTGATGTAATTTAAAAAAAAAAATAAGAATTACAAATCACTAATTATTAATGAGAAATAATTATCAATATTGACATTGGACCAGAGATTCATTTAGTCCAATATCACATTCCTTATCCTCTAGAATACATTTTCATACAATTGCTTAAGAGTCAAGCCTTCTTTAGAAAACTGTCCAAAACTTGGAGTCTCATTATAAATAAAGTAATTGGATCTAGGCGCACCTTTTAAGTTTTATTGCACTAAAGTGTGATGTTTCTTGTGATGACATGCTTTGTTAAGTCAGACACACAGTTACAAGCCACGCATATTTGGCCCAATTTAGGCTTATTGGAATACATGTTCACTTTAACAGTTTGTTAAACTTGGAAACCACTCAAATAATGGAAGGAGATAAACTAATTAATTGAGCCATTTGATGTCCTAGTCCCCTATAAACCTGTAAGCCCCACCATGGAATTATCGCTATATATTTCTAGGTACATATATTGAAAAGTTACTCCTATTTTATGTATCTTTCTTAGCTTTTAATTATATTTTAAGGTCCATTAGTTCTATGACAATGACTAGATTCCTTTTACAGCCATCTATAATAAAAGCCAACCTCATAATGAACAGATTACCATATAATGACCATATTACTAGATTCCAAGAATTTCAAGATATTAATGTCATTTTAACATGAGCAATTTACTAATGGATGTAATGAATGAAGATTCTATAAATGTTTTAATCACAACTACAAAGGATCAGCAAGCATACTTGCTTTGTACAGTTGCAGTAATTTGACCTATGCTTAACTTGATTGCACACATAAACATCTTATTATTTGCATCAACATCCCCACCAGACAATACAGAAGGATGGAACTTTGTAGCTTCATAAATATCCTGCACAAACGAAGGTGAGTGAAATTATTTAAGACTAGAAAAATCATTTTAGAGAAATGGATTAACTATAATAACCATCAACATCCATTAAAATACCTTTATAACTTCATCAGAGATAACCCCAGAGAATTGTGTAGAATCATCTGTTCCACCAGCACCAAGCATGCCACGGGACAGCCAATTCAACCATCCTCGGGACTTGCCCAATGACTGTTCATCATTACGTGACTTATCAACTGACAACATATTGGCACCATTGATTCCCATATTTAAAGATGAAGATTTCGACAAAACTTCCTGAAGCCAAATCAAACACACAATAAGCACATCAGAATGCAGCTAAAGAGCAGACTATAAGAGATAGAGGGTCTGAAAAAATCAGAAGCCAAACTCGAAACCAAATGCTTTAGCTCTGCATCACATTTAAGAAGACATATACCTGCAGCTCATGTTCAGCAGCAGCCCTATAATTTAAGATATCATCAATATCAGATTCTTTCTCCATTTGCTCCAGTTCCCGAATAAAATATTCATCAATGGACTGATAATTACAAATCATAAAAGACAAAACCAAAGCCATAACATGTCAGAAAATACAAAACTATTTCCATGATTGACAAAATCACAATCCACTTCAAACAAGACATAATAGAAAAGAAAATAAGAGATTGTTAATAGGACATGCTACAGTCTAAAATTTGTAAGTAAAACCAGGCTTCCTATACTCAACATTTATGGAGAACTTCAGACACTGAAATATCACATATGAGAGCAAGAGATCATTTGTAAAAGGAAAGAACAGAAGTTACCTGTTCTTGTTGAAGAAGGTCCAGTTTAATCTTGTATAAATTGATATATCGCCGACGAGAATTCCTGTGATTAGGGTTTGAACTTTAGATTTAAGAAATAGAAGAATACTTACTAGTTAAAACAGGTGCTTTACTGGGCCAGAAGATAAACATATCCAGATAAACTAGATAATATAAAATATACGGAACAAACACATAAGCATATATGTGTAATATATTTTATATCTCTTTTTGAAGTGAGAAGGTTTTGATGAAAACAAAAAGAGAAAGGACTAACAAATGCATAAGCATATAATGTCTATGCTTTACTGGGCCAAAATACGTAATCATATACATGTATATTTTTTAATCTCCTTTTAAAGTTGAAAAGGTTTTAATGGAAAACAAAAAGGACAAAAGACTATGAAATACATTGATAACATGATGGCATCCAACAAGAACCTGCTGAAAAAGCAAGTCTAGATGCTAGAGATATTCAGAATTATAGTCTAGATAAGATGTAGCACTTCCTTGGGGCATTGCGGAGTACTTTCTAGTCTTTTCAAAACATTATAAGCATTTCTTGTTTAAATGAATTAGATCCAGGGCAACTGTTCATCACTTCAGGAATGATTATGTTAATTTTTACCACAATTCGCTGGCTGTAAGGTCAGCAGTCTCTCCAAATCAATTCAGTCTAGTTGGATGGGACAAACTACATTAAATAATGCTAGATAAACTTACAGTCGATGTCCTAAGTATCTCCATGAGGTTTTTCTCAACTTCTTGCGAACATCTGATAGGACAGATTCTTGTGCATAGTGCCACCATAATATTTGCCAGCCATTTTGTTTTCTAGATAAGGAATGACCCCAGGGACGATAACGTCCATACCTACATCATCCACACAAAAACAAATTAAAAACTATACATAGCTTTAGATATAACAAATAGTTATGACAAAATAATCATTTGCATTCATTTTTTATGTTCTTTTCCACCAAAGTAGGGCAAAAAAATGTGCAAGAAACAACTGCCCCACATAATCTATATGCAATTGATAGAAGATAATTACTGAAGCACATTTCTCTACATTTCACTATGAAATAACGGCATTTGTGGTAAATAATAAACATGAGTTAATCCTACATCCAATGCAGCCTGCTGGATGCATTTATGAAAGATTGAGCATTTAGTAGTTGCAGAAGAGGAGAAAATAAGGCACATCAAGTTCCCCATCTGAAGTGAGATTTCAGCATCTGTAGAGCAATCAAAAGACATATCTAACACTAACTATATCAAAAACCAAAATGAGCAGAGCAAAATTTTAAGATTTTTTTATATTAAAAAAAGCCCAAAATAAACTAATAAAGTGAAATAAACTGTTAAATGAAAATGTCATGTAGGTCGTTCTTGAATGAAATGCCTGTCATGCCAAACAAAAAGGAAAAATGGAAACTATTGATGAACTCCTCAAATTGGAGCCACATGATATCATGGTAGAACAAGATAAAATTTGAGAAAAAAAGGGGAAAAGAAAAGACAAATTTCAAAGGTTTATTAATACACCAATTTACACAACACAACAACAAATAAAACAAGGATATACCAAACTTACTTCTCCCTCAAATGGCTAATGCTTATGTAATCAGACAGAATCAATACTTCGTGCAATTGAACCTCATTTAAAGACATTTCCTGAAAAATTTAGTAAAGAAAAAAGTTAAAATGAAAAGTAAAATTAGATACAGCACAATATACAAAGGAATAGAATTTTATGTCAATAACAGGCGTCTTCAAAATAATTGTACCAACCAGGCAAGATATCTCTGCACTAATTGAATATTGTGCCAAATCACTATCAAGCTTTCCCACTCTGTTAACCTAAATAAAAAACAAACATTAGTGATCTGCAATCAATAAGTCTTAAGTTCAAACAGAAATTGGAAGACTCATTTTGCTTTAACTTAAAATCACAATAGAAATTAGCCATAAAATATGCTGACAATCTCATTATTGTTTGTTTGCCAAAAATTAAAAAATAAAAGATGAGTTTCCATCCTTCTCCAAGCATGCTCTTTTCAACTACTTAATTTGCAGAAATCCAATGCAACAATGCTTAAGAGAATAAAAACACTCCAAAAGTGAACTAAATTCACTCTTTGACAAAACTATAAGAAGAGCAAAATCTAGAAAGCCTATGATTCTATACCTTTTTCCAACATAACATATATAAGGAAGAGTTTGTAAAACATGCAAGATGACTGAATCACTCATAAAGCAATAACATACTTACACTATGCAATTAATAATGACCATTTTATAATCTCCATTGTTTAATCCTCTTTCTTTAAGATCATGTAATCCAAACCTTTGAGGTTTACACGATATTAGTAGGTCCCTATGTTTTTGTCTTCATTATTATTTCACAAATTAAAACATCCATCAATTTTGTTTTTGTTAATCATTCATTTTGTTAGGGTTTTTGAGTATCTTATTGTCAACCATGATAAATGGAAAGAAGACAACAAAATAAGGTTTTATTGCTAAGAGGAAGTGTGAATATTGAATAAGAAAAGAAAAAAGAAAAAGGAAGCCACTGAATAAATTGATTTCCTAGAACCAAAACCATTGAATTGAAACTGCAAGAATGAAAATCCTGTGCAGAAAATTGGCAGTTTTATCTTTTACCCCCAACTTATCCAAAACTTGCCTACAGAAATAGCATCCAACATCACTGTACCCACATGAAACAGAACCTGAATCAAGTAAGAACAAATGCTTAAAATCAACAATGAAGCTTGAGTTCAATGATTCTTGTCCATTTTCAAGAGAGTTAGGGGTTCACCCTGAAAAGAAACAATGGGGGAGAAATAGGAAGAAAAAGAGAATGAAGAGGGATTTTAGCCTTTTTATGCAGAAAGAAGTTTTTGACACTGTATTTTTAATTTTACCTTTGACTAACAATTTTCCATTTGACAGACCATAAAAATTTCTAAAACCTTAGCCAGTAGAAGGACTTAATTATTACAGAAACAGATTAAATGGATGTTTGAATTTAGCTCTGAAAATACAAAGGGCCTAATAACCTTAACTGGGGTTGCTCTGGGGGGAGTGCATTGCAGAATCATAATTAACCCAAATGAAATCTATTATGCTCAAGGTCAACTGTTTCATTCTTGCATATAACCACCAAAGTTAGTCCTAGGATCCAGCTTTAATATAGATGGAAATGGCCATTTTAGTTATATTTAAATTTTATAGTTCACTAGCGTCCATATTTAATCAACATAAAAAATGATATAAACTCATTGATGCATATAAACCCAACGAAGCATTCACACATACAGAGACATTATGATTATCCGTAAGGGCAAATTGTGCAAGCAGAAAACAACTATAAAAATGTGCAAGGTAAGAAAATATTTTGATTTAGAACAATTTCTTTTTTGACCTTGCAATGCAGTTATATTTTGGAATAAGAAAATACATAAATGATAACAAATGTATAGAGTTACAGACACATAAAGTATTGCTCAACTCATTAGATGATAACACTTCAGGACAATGATGAAATATAAAAGGAATAGATTACTAGTCATAAACTTTTCTTACCACAAGTGACACTGTTACATCAAGTGGCTTCAATAAATGGTCAAATTTATTGCCTTCCATTTCAGTGCACCAGAATGTGGAATTTTCAGCAGCATCCAAACTATTTGAATTAATAGCTCCTTTGAATGTGGTGCAATAAATTTCCAAACCTTCAATATCCACACTTTTGTTTACTTGGCCCCCTACCATCCTCCCACCTGATAATCTAACATAATAGAAAATCATAAGCTCAAAATGGCAATCAAAAGTATGCCATAAGGTGTTTGAAGAATCAAGAATAAGAACAAGAGAATATTAAGCAATAGGACTGGATTTTGCTGAAACATTTAAAAAAATTACCCAACCAGATTTTGCTTTATTGTCAAACTGGAAAATTTTAAACCTAACAGCACCTGCGACTGCAAAACATACAAAGGCAAAGGTAACATTAATTACTTCATTAACACACATTTAAGATGGTGCATGTATGCATAAAGTGGATTGAGGTGATAAACATCTGTTTTCAACATAAATAAGAAGAGCAGCAGAAGCAACAAATATAAACTATACATCATATAAGAAAATGCAGTATCAATACCCCAAGCTTAAGCACAAACATAACAGACTTACTGAGCCAAGCTCTATGTCCTTGTACTGGATGTGGAAATTTCTAATTGATACTTGTATGCTGTCAAGAACCTAGAAGAAGAGCAAGAATCATGGTGACAATAAGGACATAATAAGCATAGGTGCATCTCCAAAGAGAAAAAAAATACCACAACTGAAATATAAACCTGAAAAAATCCATCACTATTTTTGCAGTCATAAAAAGTAACACTAATATACAGTAATAGCAACAATGAATCAAAATAGTATAATGCACCTTTGCAGTGATAAATGAGATGAATGATTTCCCAGCTTGATTATCTGGAAGACAAAAATAAATAAATAAAGTTAACACATGGGTGATATTTCCACTCATAGCTCCATGTTAAAAAAACCATATTATATACGACAGAATAAGAGATTAATGGCACAGCAATTCAAGGAAAAAGCCAAATTCTTGCACGTGAAATCACTTGAAAGTGCAAATCAGAAAGCTTACCACATACACGTCTTGATACTTTTGCAAGCTCTGCAGCAGCAAGCTGAGCCTTCTTGCCAGCAAATTCTCTTCTTTCAACCGCCTTCATACTCCACTATGACAACAAATAAATAGATAAATAAATTATAATGGAAATGCAAGTAACTGTATAAGAGGACATTTCTGATGTTCGTTTCCATTACTTTTCTCAGAGAAGAGAAGCTTCTTAAGTAACTAGTGGAAGAAATTCCAGAGATTTATTCACCTCATGCTCATCCCGCTGAGATACACAAATGAATACATCTTCTAAAACAATAATGATGGGGTGATCCCAACCAAGCTTTTTCCACGAAATTTTGATGCTCAGCCTCCCAACCCTACCTAATAAAAGAAAAACAAAGACGAGTGGAAATGAAAATTCCATGGATATGAAAATTCCGTGGATATTGAACCATGAAAAATAAATGCAAATACATACCAAGCTTCATAGCAAATGGCAATTGGAGGTAATCAAAAGCTTCAGGAATGAGCTCTACATTCTCCAACAATACTTCTTCTGCGAATATTAGAATTTGATGTCACAAGAAATTACAACATACAAGCGAGATTATTACTAAAATACAACAAAACAATATGAAACAATAGAAAAATCCTAACTTGACATGTTAAAATTATTTCGATAATGACTTGCTGATTAGCATATAAATTTATATAAAAAGGGGGAAGAAAAACAAAACCCAGATTACCGTTCCAGAGGCTGAGCTTAAGTTGGTCTTTCTGGAAATTTTTGACATAACGACCGAGATAACCAACTAGCACCCGATGGACCAGTCCTTCGAACATTCTTCTCTCCTCTGTTTCCCCTCTCTATGGAGCATTAACTAATAAAATAAAGTTTGCTTCTTTCACTGCAACACAGAGAAAGATTACCACTTCAAAGTGTTTAAAACATACCAAATCAAGAAAAACTTATATCATATTATTGTACAGTGAAGAAGGGAAAAGGGTCATTTTTCAAAATCAATACATAATTTTGATTTTTGAACACTTGTGAAATAGATTCTGCAAAAAAGATTACTTTATCATACTTATTATTGTCTCGAGGACAGGAAATAGAAAATTCAATTTGCTGATGCGGACAACAATTCTCAAGGAAGAGGCGAAGAGCTGTCTGCTTGTCTCAGCGGAGTATGCTTGTGATTTGCTTCCCTTAGACAAATGCGACGTCGTTTTTTGTTAACTAGGTCTTTCTTTTGTTTTTTTTATCTTGCTAATGCGTGTCTCAGCGGAGGAAAAAAAATAACCACCTTATGCCACTGATTTTGCTCTTCTCGAACAAAATGCGACGACGATTTTATCGGCTAGGTATTTCTTCAGTTTTTCCTTTTCTTCAAAGCACCTGCAGGGTTTAAAAATTGTACCTTTTCTATTTCTCTTTTAAGTCTACATTGCGTTTAGAAAATATTTTTTTAAGAAGAAAATTTTATTTTAATTTTTAAGTTTTAAACATAAATATATATTTTCCAAAAACTAATTTTCAAATACAAGTTCACACAAAATTAAAAATTAATCAATTAAATTAAAAAATAATAATTTTTTTTTTACACTCAACAGCCCCGATTCCAAACACCCCCGGAATCATCTTAAATTTGCTCATTAGAAACACTGACTTATCGTATTCACACAATTTTAAGCTATGATCAAAATGGATTTATTTAGAAATCAATTTTTAGATTTTTGTGATGCGATTATTATGTATTAGATAATAAAATATCAACTGATTTTTTTTAAACTGTATTTAAAATTAAGTAGTTGGAACTGTGAAAACCTATGGATCATATATACATTTTACTTTTTAACACATTGATCGCGCATATGAACCAAGAAATATTTGCACAAGCTTAAAAAAGGGGAAATATCACAATTGACAAAAACAAACTATAACGAATAGCGTCTGCATTAATCAGAGCTCTGAAAGAATTGCAGGAATATAATGAGATAATTCAGCGGTAAGGGACTGAAAACCATTCACAAGTTGCGTGTGGAAATCCTGGTCTTCTTCTCCAATCAACCTAAAATGCACACGAATGGCACGCTTACAAACAGCCATGAATTCTAGGAGTGCGGCAATCAGTTGTTGCAGTTCTTGTGAACGTAACCTCGTGGCCGGTTCACCCGACAAGAAGGCTGTGCAAACACTCAGGACTCCGCTATTTACCTGCATTATTTGCAGTTAAAAGCGAGATAAAAATTTCTACTTGGTCCCAGATCACAACAGAGAATAGTCCAACGACATTAGTCATACGATATCATAAACAAGTAAAAACACCACTTACTTGAACAGCGACACTGCCCTGAAGGATTCTCTGCAGACTCTGGAGGCGTGGGAGTTGATCCCCTTCAGAACTACGGGGTTCCTCAAGCTCATTTCGTAATGCAGCTGTCCGTGTTTCAATCATCCCAATTGCATTCTCCACAGGTGAGAACTCGAGAGATTCAGATTTGATTACCAAAAGCCTATTCACAAGGGCCGGGAAAGAACCTTCAGTCTGAACAACAGTCCTTCTTTTCCATTGGTCTTCCAGACCTCCTTGGGTTTTGCCATTTTTGGTGAAAGGGGTGTCAAATAAGAACCGGTCAAAGACTCGTGCACGGACACTTCCGGTGGAAAGAGAGAAAATTCTTTCCCGTCTACTTCCTAAATCTTCATCTTCCATTACTGGATCAACAGCAGTTATTTGCAGGTAGCAAACACCAGGCTGCAACTCCTCTGCTTTTACTTGTCTAGAATCAGGGATAATGTGCAAAGTGTGATTGCCATCCATCCTAGATTCATAAATATGACTTAATTTCTCCATTATGTCACCTAGCCGTACATCACGGGGTTCCCGGTATACATATTCTTTCTTGTCCAGCTTCCCAAATCTTTCACCATAAAATCCAACCCTATAATATGTGGCATCAGTGAATGGAATTGGGCTTGATTCCTGCTCAAGAATTGATTCATAGATATTAGTGAGCAATGTATGACATTTAGCCAGCTGGCCGTATGCCCTTCTGCTTTTATAAACTGGAATAACGAGTTCCAAAATGCTTGCACAGAAATGAAATAGCTCAGCTTGTGAAAAAAGCTTATTTGCAAGCTGTAGATATTTAACAGCAGAATCAACAGTGAGCTTTGAAGCACCATATCCCTCCACCTCTGCTGCAGATGCCTCAGAAGAGATCTCACTGCTGACCATGGGACAAATTTTACGTAGAGCAGTTACATGATCTTTGCTCCATACACCATCATTTCTAGCCACAAGGGCCTACATGGAGTACATAGATATTTGTTAAAAGTGAAGAATAAGAGAGCATTAACATTAAGATTTAGCAAGTCATGATTAATAAGAAAAATAACATCAACTTCTACTATGCATTGAAGAAAGAAAGCACTAACATTATGTAACGGATAATGCAAAAGTAAATGGTCTTACTTAAACTCACTGGCTAAGTTTGGTCCTCAAATACAGAGAGCATCGGGAAAAAATTGTGACCTCTCAGCAACAGATGTTTCAGGCAAAATTGATAGCCAAACTATCTTTATCAATTATGGGTAAAAGTTCAGACTGCCTTCAATTTTCAATTACCATGGAGAATAAATAACTTGAAACTTACAACAGATCAACCAAACTAACAACCTAACAGACCCCAAACCCACTTGGAGATTCATAAGCTTTTCGGCAACGGCAACTTAGCAAGCATTTTGGACAGCATAAGTAAAGATAGCATATACAGGATATTTAGGATTCTATATCTTCAGTTCATCCTGTTGCAAGCAAGCAGATAGTTGTATTACCTGCATTACAACGCCAGCAACAGCTACAGCGCATTGTGCAGCTTCTGCCCATGACTGCATTTCCTGATGAGCATCACAAAGATGCAATAACCACATAATGTGAAGATCAGGAACAGGAGCAAATGCCATTGCAAGTTTATAATAGCCCTCCGCTGAAGCATATCTATCTATGGTCATCACCGAAGCCTGATAAAAAGGATGCACAAATTATTCATCTGGATCGTAGCAGTAGAACTTATACATCATAATCACATGCATTAACAATGAACAAAAAGAGTGCTGGATAAGGCAGACTCCCACAAATGCATCAATAACTAAAAACATTTCAAAACAGTCCCAGGAATTAGCAGTTGCAACTCAATTGAGCAAGTGGAGTAAAGACTCTTTGCATTACTTACCAAAAGTGCATGTTCCAGGCTAGCATCAAGGGCCAAAATTAGACTATCAGACAGATATTTCACCTCTGACCAGGACCATCGATTCTCAGCTGACCTTTCCATAATTGCCACTAGAGCATTTTCAGGTAGCCCACATTCCTTTAATAGGCTGGTGCTCTTATATTCATCAGCCATTTCCTCCAAAGACTTGCGAAGACGTCGTGCTTCACCACTCTCCTCCAGTGTTCCATCAGACTTCATCTGAGTCACTTGCACATCGGACATCAGCTCTGACAGTGTGATAGTCAGCATGACCCGCAACCTTGCTGTCTGCATAAAATAATTGAAAGAGCTCTGCAAAAATCAAAGAAACACTTTATGCTGAGAAGTAAAAAGATATGACAGTTAACCAATAATCCCAGAAAGCCTTACCCTCACAAGTATCTGGAGTCCAACAACAGCTCTTTTCCTGATGCCTTCATTCCTGAAAACAGCAAGCCGAAGAAGATGGAAAGCAACCTGCTTTAAAAAGCGATCATTCTCCCTCGCCATCAATGTTGCCCCATGAAGATCAAAGACACTGTAGAAGACAGGAAATAGAGCTTTCCAGAAGGCCAGTGGTTGATTTCGAGAGAAGAAGCTCATAAATATTGCTGTTATGCAGTCCAGTTTCCCATAGTCGGTAGTAATACTATGGGATGCAGCCATCAGGGAAAACTTTTCAGATATTTCCAGCACCTGAAGACTTACAGCAGCACTCAAGTTTTCTTCCCAAAGCTCCTAGAGTGAGATCAATGTGAAAGTTATCAGCTGGCCACCAAATGACTGAACATATGTGTGGCAGAAAAAGCTTTATACCTAAATGGAGCAGTTGCAGTATACAAACAAAAACACGCTAAAGTTCCCCAAGAAAATTACCAGTTTTTGTCTTAATATTGGATGCAAAGATTCTCTAAGTGCTTGGGCTGATGCTCCAATTCTTGAAGATTGTGCCTGAGCAAGGGCTTCTCTCAAGGAATATGGCTGGCTAGGGGAGCTTAACTGGGAATTCACTCTCTGCCACAGATATCCATTATCAGGTGTTCCTTGAGTCTGCATAAGAAAAACACATGAGAAAAAGCTCGATGTTGGACGGTGAATTGAAAATACCAACCATAGATGCATAAAAGTATGAATTTCAGAAACCACAAGGCAAAATGAAAAGATTTAGCTTACCCTCACTTCTTGTCGTGATGCCTCAGATAGGTAGTTATTGATTGCAGGAGAAAGTCTATCAGAGTACTTGGGGGAAGAAGGTCCATCTGCAACAGGGCTGCGAGAACTAGAGCCCATGAGAAGGCCATCAGCAGGTTTTTTGTGCTGTAAAACATGTCTCTCAGAATTAGCATCACAGGTGAAAAAGGAATAAGACAAAAGCGGCATCTAATATAATATATCTAGAGGCCACAAATAACAATAAAATATAATACATTCACTGATGTTCTTTTTTCTGAAGATAAGCACCTGTAGACTGTAGTAACATATTCCAAAACCAAAGCTGGAAATTGGAGGACCCTACGTGTGATATGCTAACACAAGAAATATGCCTATCATTCGCAGCAATGGCAACCAATGCTGAAATACAGTATAGTGTAATAGCAGATTCGGTACACATCACCGCGACTCATTTACAAGTTTATATTGACAGGTTGAGATGGCTACATGCTACAAAAAATTCTCACACCTCTAATTTGATCCAAGAGCTCCTCTCCTTGTTCAAGCTATAGAATAAAAGTTTCCTGCTTCTTATCCGCAATTAGTTAAAATATTATCTTTAATACTTCTGTCCTGAAGAGAGTCTCTCTAGTGTAGACCAGTTTTAACTTGAACCACCAAAATGGTTTAACTGACACAGAATCACCACTATAGCATTACGAATAATATAAGAAAATAAAAAAATGAATTCACAATAGGCATGCAATACCTAAATAATTAACAAACAATCAAGTCAACCAACTACAACATATGAGCCAAAAGGAAACCAAATTTGAATAAGCATCAACCTCGAAAAGAACAAGGCATTCCTCCATGAGTTTGAAAAACAATCTAGTTCGAGCTATGCTTTGCTGCCAGGCCTTGACAAGTGATGTGTCATCCAGATTGCGCACAATTTGCAAGATAACAATTAAAACTTCACGCTTCTCAACAGCATTCAAGTTATAGAAGACAGGCATCTCATCTAAGATCTGCACAGGCCGAAAAATCGTTTATGTGAGAGCCTTGCAAAAGAATTGGAAAAATGTTAGTCATATTGTGCTGCAGTCTATACAAGTGCATCTTAGTCCAATTTTTTTCTCCCTTTTTTTATATTTCAGTACATACTTTTTAGTTTGCAAGGGATTAGAAAAAATAAAATGATTAATAAGCTGGACCTATACTAACAGTAATAATTAGTCCAAATATAAATTCTTTTGTACAGATATGGAAATAACCTATTAAGATTTAATTTATACAGCAATACACTTGTTCAACACTTCAAAGAACTAAGGTAAGATTAATCCAGGAAAAAAAATAATTAGTTATATTATTGCTTAAGTTCTTCGATCATATTGACTGCATGGTTACCCAAATATTGAAAATTCAGCTGATGAAAGCCTGAGTTTCAGCATCATTGAAGAGAATTTAACCATCAGATCGCTATTATGAATATGATAATCGCTTCAATGCATAATCAAATCAAGTACAGAAAATAAATTAAGACAGGACAGTATGTCAGCTTGCTTTTTTCTCTTCAAAAGCATGAGACTAGATTTTAGTTTGTCAACAGATTACAATTGGAGGGAAATGAAAAGAGTTAAACTCAAAGTATTCTGCTTCTTCCAACTTACACTGAAACCCTTTGCATACATAACTTCACCAACAATTTCCAACATACTCCATGGTAAGCCCCTTCAAATTCCAACTTAAAAATTGGTACCTTGTTATTCCTTCTCTTAACATTCACAACTTTATTAACTATTAAAGCAAATGTTGTCTCTCTTATTAAAAAAAAAAAAAAATTTATTAGTTGGTATAGCATTAACAATACCACAAAAAGACAATTAAAAGGACCCTAAATACGATCATATAGAGACCCTAAATAGGATTATATAGAGACTTTTGCAACCTAATTGCCAAACTCTTAGCGCCAATCTATTTTGAAGACAAAAGGGTGGTAGAAGAGGATTCATATTCTCACAACCACGCATTCACGAACTCCTCTTAAGAAACTTATAGTAGATCATTTCTAGTAATATCCCCAGTCATAAGAAAAAAAGACAATAAAGAGACCATTTTGCTGCAAGATGAAACAAATGAACAAATGAGCATTCCAATCACCATCTATGACCACCTATACAGAACCTTTTGCCTCCAGCTCCATCTCATATTTCAAAAATTTATCCAAATCAGCTTTTACCACTTCTTTATGTAGTCATAGCAAGCAAAGCATAGAATAATTGCTTCTATTATAGAAGTATTATGCATTTGGTGGATGCCCCAAGACTGTCAAGTGGAAAGTAATTCTAGTTTATTTAGACTTTTGAAGAAAAAGCTTGAAGGACTACAAGTTACTACTTGCACAAGATGTTCTTTACAATCTATCAAGCTTTGTTGCCTAAGGGATATCTAATCATGACTGCAGAATTTATGAGCTAACACATGCATTGATCCTTTGCCAAGTCCTTCAAGAAATTCTTATTAAGCCATTGTCTATGTGTAGCAACTAAAGGCAAGAAGATTAAGGAGAGTTCTTTCTCCAGTCGTACGTACTGGAAAATTTTTGTTAGGTCTGTGTGCTTCCACACTACTTAGAGACAAGAATGTTTGCAGAGATGAACTTAAGCAATTAAATAATAACATGCTGCAAGTATGCAAGTACACAAGCATATAAATGAGTTGCTACACCTTTCACAGGTGCTTCTACCAAATAATTTCCTTGCTACAAGATATAAAAAAATTTTAAAGATGCACTATGGTACAACTGGATGACAGAACCTGAAATTCCCAGCTAGTTGTACAAGATGCTATTAGATTTGATGAGAGGGTTTTACATATTGCATAATTAATTGCGGATTAGGAGATATTCTATCAGGAAGGTTAGAAAGAGGAAAAACCTGGCCAATAAGAGGAAAATATAGTTGGGCAATATATAATTTATCTTCAGGCTTTTGGTAACGAGCATCAAACTCATGCTTGCATAGGAGAACAACTAACATTCTAGCTGCCTGCAAACATCAAAAAGCGGTTGTCACTATGGGAGTAAGAAGCCCAAATAAGAATCAACTGTCAAAACTGAGACAAAAATAAAGTAAAAGCGCATGATCTGCTATGATTTAAAATAAACAACGTTGTATTGTATTTGTAACAACCTAACCTTAGATCGTTGAGACAAATCATCATGATCCCAAGTAAGAAAGAGCTCTTGTATCAAAACAGATGAAAGGTAGTTTCTACAATGCAAAGATGAAATTAGTTAGGCAAATGTTCCTTCAAATGGCTAATCCAAACTGGTAAAAGAGCAGGGAATATCTTATAGCACAAGGAAATTGATTACATATTATTACTTAGCAAAGTGAAAAGAAAAAAAAAAAGTGATATCACAGTGCCACATCAGAAAGGGATTATTGATTTAATTTGTACATCAAGCATGCTACTAAAACTATGACCTACTTTTGATTAACACATACAGGCCCAGTCAACCCCAGTTGAAGACTAGTAATTCAACTGAACTTCGGTCAGGAAAAGGGTATAAGAGCCACTTACTAGCCTGGTAAACCGGAAGTGCTGGTTTTAAAAATCCATAACTGTCTTGTGAATGGGTTAAAATTCAAAATTTATAGTCTAGCATTGACAAGAATGTCAGTGATTTGAGCGGAGTATAGGATGACACCCAGTACTATATACAAAAGTGACATTAGTGGTTACATGTATAACCTTTGTCTCTATAGAAAAGAAGCCATGAATCATGGCAATTATCTTCCTTATCCGAGCAATATTCTTCCTTTATCATTAGGGATTCCTTTATCAAGACAACTAAGAGTTTAATTCAATATCAATTGGATCACCTTAACCAAGGCCAAGCAAAGATTAGGTTAGGTAAGACTTAGCCTCCACCAAACTCTTCTTACTCTCTTTTCCCTTGCCCCTTTATTCTCTCTTTAGCCTACCAAAAAACTAATTGTGATGCTTGACAGAAAAAACCCCCCCAAAAAAAGAGAAATTTTGATGTTGAGATTAAATTAATAAATAAAAAATTAAAAATGTAAAAACAGTTATTATAAAACATAAAGGGAAGGAGAACTCATCAAACAAAATGTTCATCAAGACAAATTTCATAGCAGTAAAAGTGTATGAATGAATTAATTGATACTGACCTGTCAGAAGGGTCTCTCCCAGGCATTTCCACAAAAAGATCATGATCACAGACAATTTGCAAAAACGTTAGCTTGCACTCATGTAGAACTGATTGACACACCCCAGAAAACTTATCCAAATACAAGGAAACCTGAAACGAATTGAAACAACTAAATGACAGTTAAATGAGGAAGAAGCAAGATCCCTTGGGATGAAATGATTAATGGGGATCTTCTAGTGTAGCGAGTATTATGACTTGCCTTTAACATACCAAGGTATTGCAATCAGAGATAAAAAAAAATTTATTCAAATTTAGTTAAGAAAATTTAGGTTTTTCCATTAAAATTCTAGATTTAGGAACTTAATGCAACTTTTATGCCGTGTCTTCTTCTTTAGGAGACTTGTGCTACTAGTTTTGTTTAGAGAGACTTCATATTCATTAAGATTTATCATATTTCGGAAAGTCATGGTACTAGTTTTATTTAGAGATGCTTCAAACTCATTACGAACTTTCGTTTTTAAACCTCGCATATCATCCTATTAAGTATTTACACACAATTTTCGAGTTTAGCAGCAATAGTCCTTTTTTATTACGGAAAAAGCAATCCTATAGATTTTTTTAGGCTTAAATGCACTCATTTTCTTTTAACTTGTTACTAGTTTCACCGCTATAAATATTAAATTTTTAAGTTGTGTTACGCACAAAGTCAACGTTAATTTCATTTCAATAGAGTCACAAGTACTAGATTTCCAATTTAACTTCAGCCATATATTTTTATATGTCAACCAAGTAAATTTTTTCTAATCTAGTTCTACAATTCAAAATAAACCCCTTAAAATTCTCTCTCAAATCCTAATTTTGCTGATGTTAAATTTCCAAAAATCTCTTCCTATTTTAATTCTGATTAAATTATAACTTTATCAGTTTCTAGATTCTACTTCTAGTTCTATCTTCAACCTTGCATCTAAACATAAAATCCATCATTGATCAAGTTTGCTCATCCTACGTACAAGGACTAGTAGGCAAATATATAGACAAATTTAAGTATAGAAAGAAGCACATAGCAATGAGATTGATCACAATTCATTGCGAGAGTACTAAGTTCAAGATTTCAATCTTCAAAAGCATGGTAAAGCTATCCAGATGACATGATTTTATCTCTATTAAACTCCTTTTTCTAGTCTTTAATTTATCTAAAAGGACAATTGAGCTCCTTCAAGGCATTCAAACAAGCTCTAGAAAAGTTCAATCAAGTATTGTAATTCTTGCTCTGCAGGCTTGAAAATCATATCATCAACTGAAAGACAGAACCTCTATCTAACTCTTACATTTTCTTCTTCTCATTCTTGTTCTTATTCTTACTCTTATTCTTCTTTTAATTTTTTCATATAAAGATCTTAAACATCACATTCATCCTGTCTTTCATTGCAGGTTGTACATGGAAATGTTGTTTTATTCTTAGCCTTGTTTCATATTAGCCAAAATCTCACAAAAGTTCAATCAGATTCAAAAAAAAAAAAGAAGAATTGGGCAGAAAATGCATAATGCAATATCTCCTCTTTGATGTATTATATGTTTTCACTTTTCACAATTGTGAGATATATTGTAAATTATACTGCCTCATAACGAAATATCTCCATCTTTTAGGTGTTGTATGTTACCACAATTGTGAGATTTATGGCCAACTCTATAACATTCTGCTACAGTGCTACTTTGAGTTTTTCAACAGGCTATTTTATATAGTTGATAAAATTAAGGACACAAGAATTGGTTTGACGAGTTAATGAGGGACAAAATAGTTTTTCTTCCTTTGTCAATTATTGTTATTTAAAAACATAAACACAGTAGAAAAAGAATACTATATCGACAAACAGATTTGTGTCACTAAAGAGAAAGCATACCAATTCAAAAACTTGGCGAGGTTCAATGATGGACAAAAGATCATAACAAAAGAAGGCTAAACTGCTGTTCAAGCGTTTTGCCATGCTTGAACCTTTCTTACATCGCTCATGAACTTCTGTTAAAAGGCAATCATAAAGTTGCATTATGCATCTGAATACACCTTCTTTTAATTGCATTGGCGGAACATCTTCACCTATAGCATAAAAAAGATAATATAATTAAGAAGAAATACAAGCAATTATCCACAGAATAAATCATTATTATCCTATGCAAAAGATGATCATAAATTATGGTAACACTGAAATATAAGTTTGGTTGAGTTTAGTGTACCTAGTGGAAGACTATGGTAGAAAAGACAAGTTTGCTCCAATGCCATTGACTTTACAATAAGCTCGAGAAAAAACCAAGCCATAGCCAAAACATCATCGTATACTGGCCCAACGCGATAGCCTTTTGCCTGCAAAATGGTCAAGGGAAAGAAAAAAAATTGGGAAGGGCTAAGAAAAATGCAAAGATTAAAAAATGATGAGACAAAAATGTTCAATGATCACACCGCAAGCAAGACATCAATGCATTATGCATTGTGGCAAGACACAATCAAGATAGGTATTAACGAAGATCAGTTATAGCATTGCAATGTAAAAATGGTCTTTCAGTATAGGATAACTTCCTCTCTAATTCAGAGATGCTTGGCTAAGAATCTCTATTCTTAGGTGTAGATGACTACTATTTACATGTATTTATGGCGATACATGTTGTCTTTCTCAGGTCACTAATCTTTTTCTTTTTCCTTTTTGGTTCTTGGTTTGCTAAATTTAGTGCAAAGGAATTAATGAGTAATAAGAATCAAGATCTCTTGTGACCAACTGCTACTAGTGACAAACAATAACAAATGTTGAAATATCACACCTTACTACGAGCCAAGCTTCCCCACACAGTAGACAAACCAGGATAGACTGGAGGTTGACGACCACCAAAGTCATCAAAAGCATAATCAACGTAGTTAACAAGAAAACGATTTCGTTCAGCATCATCAATTGATTCTTGCTGCACCCTACAAAATGAACTTCCATGTGCTTTTAGTGATCAGATCCAATATAGCAATAAGATGCTTCTACACCCCCATTTCATTTCGAAGAATAATTATTCAAATATAATAAAGAATGGCTCAAAATATATAGTGATAAAAGAAAAACATTGAAAAACTTACGGCTCCCTAAACCACACCTTTAAAAGTCTTATGAAAAAATATACATTAAAGAATAGTAGCTCCGTAAACTACACATTTAAATTTCTTTCACGATAGTATGTATTTTACTTTGGTTGATTATAATACCAACATAATCCAATATGTAACTAACAAACCAAAATGAATAAGGAGCAAAATGAATGCACTAATATTTTTTAAAGGAAAAACTAACAGTAGAAATATAAACAAGAATCAAAATTAGGACATAAAAGATGTAAAACCTTAAGTCTACTAGCTAAACAAACTTTAATCTTCCCAGTTTGATTCACCAAATCAAAATAGGAAGGTATTTTTGAATTATAGATTAGCAACCAAGCCCTCATGCTTTAGTTTATATAGACTACTACACGGTATGTTGGTTTTTCATACATGGAAGTGACCACTCAAACCTTTTGCCAAACAAAAATCAATACTCTGTATGTTATAGAACAATTCTAATTTGGCCCATGTAAAGCAGATGTATGTGAGTGAAAAGCACACCTAGTTAAGATGTTGACCATGGCTCTGAAGGCAGCAACCTGAACCAACAAGAACACAGAAAGGATGAGATGACAGTAAACAGTTCAAAAACCAGGTACAGAAAAAATAGAAAAGAAATAACAGGATGCCTGAGCAAAGATACCACTGCAACTACTTAAAATCAACTAAAACACATATTACATCAGCTCAGTAACAAGAACTATTCATACAAAAAGAACCTGTCAAGCCAGATGATCTAAGTACCTGTAGAGTTTCTCCACCGCTGCCTATAAGATGGAGAAGCATATTCAAAATTGGGTGAAGAAACTGTAGCAAAGCAGTAGAATCAACATTCTTTAGACTGTTAATGGCCTGCATGTCATCAATAAACATTATAAACACTCAATTTATACTGTAGTCATTGCGTAAAATGAACTGTAAACACTGGTTGCTACTTTATCTTACAAAGAGACCTTAATTCCTTCTAGCAGGATTTGAATGCAACACGTTTTTGGTCTTCCCTTGATAGGATGAGAAAATAAAAAAATCTAAAATTACCTAATTAGGAAAAGCCCCTTTTAGACCTATTAAGGAGGTGCTTGGGATTGCTATTGAGAGTTCTAAAAGCAGATTTTGAATTTCTTTTATTCAATTAACTGATTTTTTTAATTTTTTATAATCTGCTTTTTCAAACCTGCTTTTGGAAAAAACATTTATTTACCTACTTCTACCAAAAGAAGTTTTCAAAACTCAAAAAAGGTTAAAAATATAATTTTTTTTCCAAAAAACATTTTTTCCAAACGCAATGCCAAACAGAGCCTAAAAAAACAGGCAATCCATTTACCAAACTCCACTTAAAAGTTCAGGTAAACAACACAGGATCAATCAATGAAAAGGAAGCCACATAAGGGCAAACTAGACTTTGACTAATTTTGTAAATGAAATAACTTAAAATGTCCATTTTGCCTTCTATCCAAATTTATATGCATAACAAAAATTATTTATATGCAACAGATTGAATCAAATTCCTAGATAATCATATAGTGTAGTGTATATCATGTAGATTTTAGATAATTACAAAGATTAAGCTGAACCACATGTTATGAATATAAACAAGAAGGACTAAATAGTATTGAAATTTATGCATAAATTAGAATAATACCTCCAAAAGTTCAGAACCCCAAGGTGGACTTGCCCGAAGAGTGTGCCTATCATACTCAAGGAAAAAATCTCTAATGCGTTCATTTATAGGGTACAAAGAAGAACAAAGTCTCGAGCGTAATTTAAAAACATTTTTTCCATCTTCCAAGTATTCCAGCCTCTCCTGCCAAAAACAACAACTACCATGCTAAGCAACAAAACTTTCTATCTAATAAAGTTAAAATAAAATCATCAGTTAACATTAGCACCCGGAAATGTTTCAAGTATAGATGCAAAAGCTTGAACAAACGATGCGGGCTTAAATATTTCCCAAAAATGCCAATTGGCAGGCACAATTGTCATTATGTGACAAGACACAGATCACCTATCACTACAAAACAGTATAGATAAATAAATATCTAAGTTATGAACACTATTGAGAAGTATTCAGACCCAATAAATATTGAAAAATAAATTAAGACAATGAAAGTAGAAACAATTAAATAGATCTTTTGTACCAAATATTGATGTTTAAACACACCTTGCCGATATCCTGAAGATAATGTGGAACCAGCTCTCTCATGATTGGTAAAGCAATTTCAGATCTTGACCTGAATAAAATTAGCATATAGTACCTCTTACGCGTACATAACATATTTAACAATAACTGTACTTGCAACAAAATTGACTAAAACCTCTGGGAATTCAATAAGTAAAATAACAGCAAGTGAATCTATAAAACCAAAATAATTGTCCTGAAGTAAATCACATTGCAAAACAATTTTCTTAGCAAAGCAACCGTCCAGTTGCGCATGTTTATAGTTCTGACAAAATGAATCCTGCAGCCAGGAACTCATTTAAAGACTCCAAAGTATTTCTTAGTGCATATTTTTCAAAAAGAGACGCAAATCACAAGCAACACAAAAGGAAGAGAAAGCTTATACTTCAAACTATAATAAGAGAACATCATGTATGCATACAAATTATCATTTAGTCAAAGTATAAATCTTCTTTGAATCCTGCTATCTAGTGTTACTATATTTAGTCACAATGTCTAAAGGTCCACTATATTAAGACAGAACTAGCCCCTGTTTCACTGGTCATCAACTCATTGAAATTGAAGGAGTAAGCATCCTCAAATTCACAAATAACACAGTTGTGCAGTATGGATTATAAGCAATGGAATACAAAGTAAATGGCCTTATGCATTGGAAAAATCAAGAGTCTATAATTAGAAAAAGAAAATACAGGAGAGCTATTTCATTAGTATTTCTACGAATAAATAAGAAAGACTAAATGTACAGCCATTTACATACTGAGCATGTGTAGATAACGGAAGTGCTGCATATCCAATAATCACCTGAGAAAAAAAAATGGAAGAAGCTTATGTTTAACATGATGCACATGATAACGCAGTAGCAGCCTCACAAAATGAGTAATGGAACATGAATAAGGTTCAAATCAATGGAAAACTTAGATATAAAATTACAATTATATCTCAACTAGTCTGCCTAGCAAAACGAGCTCTGCAGAGATGGGCAACAAGAACATGGCATGTTATAGAATTATAACTAAAATTTTAGAGCTAGAAATAATTTTTAGTAACATATTTGTTTAATAATATAAAAGAAAAAAGGGTTCAAAGTTCTTTTCAGGTTAGCTCCAAGATACCAACACAAGTCAACCACCCAAGTGATAGTTGATCAAGTTATCTCTAGTGACCAAGATCCTGCTATCATCTTGCCAGAAGTTGTTGTCAAGTCAATCAAATCTCACAATCTACATCAAGACAAATTTATGAAAATTACCTTTGTTTGCAAAACTCAAACTGAGTCATTATAATAATATGATAAAGGAATTTGGTAAATACTAAATAAAGATAAGAGAAACAACTCTCTTGATCACATTATTATCCAAACTTCAAACTATTTCTGATAAATTCCAATACTGGTGAATTTATTGCTCTAGGATTTCTTTCTCAACTGTCAGAAATATGCTCTAAGTGAAGCCCGAGCCTTTTTTTGTAGTAGCCTTTTCTGCAACACCACTTTTAAGAGAAGGCGACTTCGTCTTTTAAATAAATCTAACTTGAAACGAGGGTTAAACATGACAGCTTATTATTAAGAGAGATATATCTCGCAACAACAGAAAAATGGCGAGAAAGGACACTAGCAGTTGATTCCAACTACTTGAACCATACCAATAACTTCAATTTGACAAAGTTTTCTATAATTATAAAAACATGCCCGTGTAGCCCATCCATGAAAAGTTAGGATTCCACTAATGGTGCTAAAATATCAAACTATTTGTGAATATGCGTCAAATATGTCCAGGTATGAAATATATAACAAATGACATACTGGCTTTGGAGCTTCCAACTTTGTTTGAAGATCAACATGGAAGAAAGTGAACAAGAGGTGATGTAATGGCGTCCATATGGCAGGAAGGGAAACTTTAATCTCGTCATGGTAGCAAGCCAATCTAGTTCCTACTGTAACCTGCGTGTGAGCCCACTTTTGAAGTGATGCTCCTGGCTCCCTTGGATACATTGCCTGGTAACATTACTCACATACATGAAACAAGTAACAAAACTATAATGCAGATTGTTTCAATATCTAGCAATGGTCACAACATCACCTCCAACGGTTGCCTACGAACATCTGCATCATCCTTTCTTAGTTCAACTCGAACGAACAAATTCCTCTTCCGACTCAAAGTAACAGTTAAAGGATAGACATACAAACAATGAAAAAGCTGCAGGAAAGGCTCACTTCGCATTGTTGTACGGAAGTCAAATGCTTGGAACTGCATGTCAATTGACATAGCCATTTAGACTTCCATTTTCATTCTTCCAAATACTAAAAGTAAAATAAAATAAAGAAGAAAAAGCACAGAGAAGGTAAAACCTGTTCAATGTAACTCATAAACAAACTATTAAAACTTTTACAACTAAAAAAACTTCATATATTTATATTTATAGCTGAACATGAGGTTAAAAAAAAAAGAGTATATCAGTATTGTGGCCAATGACTGGCAATCGCCATCTTTGGCTAACAAGGCTGAAGAAAACAGCAACAGTTGATAACTTGGTACACTAATGGGTTTGAACCTATTAGATCCCACTGATTTTTTTTTTTCAAAAAGTTTGTGAAGGTCCCGAAAATGACTCCCTGTTTCAAAAACAGGGAGTCATTTACCCTAAACTTGGATTAATTCTTCTTTGACTAGGATACCATTGACCAGTTCTTTTTTTTCTTCTTTTTTTTTTGGACGCCCCAAAAAATGAAAAAAGAAATTAAACGGGGCCTTGTAAAAAAGTTTAAAAAAAAAATCCACCATCATGTTATTGAAAAGCAAATTAGCAAAATACTTGCAAATGCACTAAATGAAACAAGTTTTAGACAAAGTTAATACCAATAACTTAAATGATAGCCACATTTAGAGGCCTAAAATAGTAAAGAAAGGTGATATGCTTACATCCTCAGCACTCATCTCAGGGTTTCCACGAGAACTCGGACTTTCTTTCCCGTCTGAGCTTTTCCATCTAGAATTTCTAATTTGAGGGCAGTCAGAACCATTGCTGGGGCATTTTGTGAATGCAGAATCTTTAACCTGATCTTCTGGATCAATAGATTCATTGGTCACGCTGCCACTTTCTGACAGATTTTCGAAGTCTGAATGGCCTGTCGAGTGCTTCTCAATTTCTAGTCTGAGAACACCTTTAACAGGTTTATGAACCTTGCGCTTCGGATCCTGAACATTGAAGGGAAGAAACAATCAACCCCACAAGTAAAACAGATATAGTTCTTTTTCAAAATCCGAAAGGAGACCATAAAATTTTTGTTTTTTGAATCAGGAAAAAAAAAAGGTGGGAAATTCTTAAGAGAAGAGGGAGGGGAAACAGAAAAGAACAAGATGATACAGTAATAATGTATTACTATAACTTCAAGCAAAGACTGCTAAGGTAAAAAAATGTCAGCTGAGAAATGAAGGAGTTATTGTTGAGCCCCAGATACTTCCAGTACAAGCACGCCACAAAGAGCAACATAAGAACAATAGCATAAAGCATTATTATAAGCAGAAAAGGAGGGGGACGATAACCAGAAAAACAAAATAATACAGCAATAGTGCCTTATTATAAATACAAAGAAAGAAAAATCAGGTCTAAAGTTTTAGCTGAGTAACACAGGTGCTGTGAAAGATCAACTGTAGTATTTCATTGATTCTAACAGTGATGAGTGAAGGACCTGTCTTGACTGATATCCCTCAAAACTAATGCGGTGAAACACAATCCTTCGCTTTCACTGTTCTTACCTCGTTTATAATTCACCTTAAGAAAGAATCCAGACCAACCAAAAGGTGCATAAAGTAAAAATAGATAACCTATTTCCCTTATAGATGATGTACATTTTCAAACCTACATAATCAGGGTTAAATACTTAAGAATCTCTGATTGTTTACCCAAGTTTCTGGTATTTCAATCTTTTAAATCAACCCATAAGTCCAACAAGAATTTCACTCAGCTGAACACATAATTTACGGCTTCTGAATAATGGTCACCATGTATCTTTCAAGAAGTTTCCAAATTAGATCACTAACAATATATGCTACTTCAACTCTCACGACAGGATTAAACTTCAGCATTCATGTAATTTAGAGTATCATTCAAACTGGTAATACAGAATAAAAGAAGAATATTCAATTTGGACTCAATCCTTTAAGAGTTAGCTAAAGTCAGCGCAAAGACTACATATATAACCACCAATATATATGACAAACAACAAAAAATTGTATCAAGGGCAGAAGGTGGTATATGAACAATAAGCCACACAGCATACATCAGAGCGAAGCCATTACATGATGACATAGAGGAGGAAAAGGGTGGCACGTGAACAAGAATCCAATTCCAAGAAATAGGTTGGCAACATTGTGACCCAAATTTCTGAAGAATCAATAAAAATTCAGCTGCTTTCCACCCAATAACTAACCAAAAATTGCCCAAAATGATATTCATGAACAGCTATATTCATCATTATATAGAACACATGTGAATACCAACCAGAACCATAATGTTTTACATGATAAATGGAGCACCATAAATTTCATCAATAGTAAAACATTAAAAGGACCAGTCCTCTCAAGATCCATCAATTGTCCTCCTATAAGGATTTGCAGTCAAATATCAAATTAAGTTTAAACATTAACAGGACTAGTCCTCTCAAGATCCATCAATTCTCCTTCTATAAGTATTTGCAGTCAAATATCAAATTAAGTTTTATGTTTTAACTTAACAGGCTGCATCAAGGGGCTTTAGAAATGCAGACAGGAGATTGAAGAGTTCAGTGAACAGCAGAAACGAAGTGGCATATAAAGACTCTGGTTCGCATAAAATAATTACCACCAATAGAATAAAGAGATACAAAAAATAAATATTCATAGACAGATAGCACACTCATAAATAGTTTGCAAAACAATAAAAAGAACTCTTAAAGATATTAAAAGCATAATCAAAATATGTTGCACCTGAAGGGAGTCCTCTGTATAGCTTTCTTTAACTTTATTTAAGTTTGATATTTCAACCACAATGGAGCTTCCACCTGAATAACCTAACTTCCCATCCAATGTGATATTTGCTATAGGCTCAAATACACCCTCATGGGAACTTGAGCCAGATACACTTGGAGCAAGTGGGCTGCTAGGAGAAGCAGGCCCTCCAGAACTAGCACCAACACTGTTATCAAATAATGGAACAACAGCCCAGGCAAATGACTGTCTATAAGGCATAATTCGAGACCACACCTGCAATTTCTGCTTCTCTCTCTCACTCAAGTGCACCTGCTCAAATAGAGGCACAATACAAAATAAGTTATTCTGAAATTTCATTGATAGATAACAGTGATTCACACAAGTATACAGCTAACATAACAAGTCCATATGCCTATTCTAGACAGTAGACACATAATAAAATCTGAGAACCATTTACTTTTTATTAGAAAGCAGAAATGACAGACTGAGGCTGCACTCAGCTCACTCAATATATGTAAGTCTCTCACATTCTATTTCAGGTGAGATATTTAAGAAATTGTACAATGGGAGCCCTCAACTACTTCAACAAAAAGAACAGAGGAGGGAACAGCTGAAAACACAGAGCTAAAATAGAAATCTACAGACAAATAACTAGTAAGGCAATAACAAGAAAAGTTAATTGATTGCATGAATTGACATACAGGTTCTTTACGTGAATAAACGGAAGGAGTAACCCCGCCTTCTTCTGTGGCAGGCTTCTCTAGCTGGATGAGCAAACATATTGACGATGATGGAGCATCTAAATAGAAAATTCCATGAGGTTCAAATGAAACTTTTGCCTGGGAACATAAAGAACAGAACTATAATTAAGAACTTAAACAACAAAGCCAATACAAAGAAGGATAACAGAAACATAAATGTGGCATTGAGTCGAGTACAAATAGGTATTGATTGATAAAAGAGGTTACAGTTAAGGCCTGAAAAATCAAGAAAATCAATACTAACCCTGGGAGAAATTTTTTTTTTTTTTTGGCCTCAAATTCTCATTGGTTTCTGTCATTATAAAAAATGAGATGTTTTGAAAAAATTTTCATCAAGCAAAATCAGTTTACATGTACACTACATAAGTTGCAACCAAAACATTTAGCTCGAGTTTTAAAGCTCCAGTCTAAAACTCCAATATAAGGATATAAGCTATAATCAAAGTCCATTGTACTCATTAAACCAATATCATCAAACACATAACATATAAGAGAAATTACAAATACGAATTCACAAGGGTTTGAGGTGATATAGTTGAATTGTTCAAGTCGGTTATGATAATTTCTTGAATGTTAGCACCACAATAGAAACAAACCCAAGAGTTGAATCTTTAGTTTTGCAATTTTCACAACCAAAAAAAAAAAAGTCTCTACGAATTTGAAGGCTTACATCTTTTGTATCCATTGGCAGCACAGAAAAATAAAAGTCCTCTGATAATTTTTCTCTTCTCTCCTTATTGTATATGCAAATAGTACCATAAAATGGCTCTGAAATACAAAACTGTAAGTCACTAATAAAAAAATAGTAAGAAACTTAAAAAAAAAAAAAACAGTATGAAATTATAACTTTTTTGTCTCTATCAACATATTTAGCTATGAAGACATTGAGGTCAACATAGAAGCATTTATATTGAAAATCTGCTTATCATCTTTTTTTTCTATGTTGGATTATGCTGTAGAAATTTATTTATCTAATTAATATAAGCAGAGGAAATCATTCTTCAATAGTTGGCTCGTTTCTTTAACTGTTATGCGACCTCAACAAAATCAAGAACAGGTCTCACTTTCTGCCAAATATATCAGTCAGTCTTGAGAAAAAAGGTGTCATACCTCATGAATATGTACATATATATGTATCATATATGTTATACACGTGAGTAAAGAGTTAAGCCCATAGTTGTAAATTGACACAAAATCAGAAAATCAACCTCACAGCTTCAGCAACAAGGTTAAATCACTCACCAACTAGTCCTGCTTGAAATGAAAGGGACACTACTTTTACAGAAATCTTCAATCCCCTGAAACATTTCATGCCCAAAAGAAATAGGAAGTGAAACATCATAGAGAATTTAGAATTTAATAATAAACCAATAAGCTGATAACAAACCTTCCAAAAGGTGCCATCGCAGTTTCTGAAATCCTTTGGCCAAATATCACCGATCTCTCATTTTCCCAGTCAAAAGCTGGTTCATAAGCAGGGAGAGGAGAAAGACCAAAATGCTACAAGCACATCATTATGATAAATTTTATAATGCTGAAAATGAATTATAGGAGAAAAAAATATAATGCAAATAGAATTTAACTCATCTCAAAAGAATATACAGATCACATAAGAAAGTTAGACATATGAGCTCAATAAAAAATAACATTACAACAAGTTGCAACCTTTGAAACATGTGACAGTGACAAGTCAGAAATGGCCTCTGTAAATTGCCTTCCAGAAGTACTTGGGATGTCATCATCAGTAGTATCTTCAGCCTTAGGTCGTCTCGAATTGGCAAGCTGAAGTTCTGCATAAATCATATCAAACAAAAGTCATAAATGCTCAGCACCTAAAAAGAAAGAAAAGAACACAGAATTGAACACATCATGCATGTTCATAGCTAACTCCATAAACCACCAAACATAAATTTGTGTGGAATATCCAATGAAGATGTATCACACACCAGAATTGAGAAAAAGGTGAGTTTTTTAATTGTACCAGTCTCAATATCAGTATCTGGCCCTTCAAAAATCTGGTTTTGAAAAGATACTTGAGCAATGCTCTCAAAGTGCCCATACTTATTTTCATCTTTGACCCAATCGGTTCTATAGCATTGAACAAGTTCATTAAGATGAGGCCACTGATCCAGATTTTCATCAAGCTGGAAAAGAAAAGGCATAAGCAATCTTATTAGCATCCTGTGCTACTGCCAACTGAGCCATTAGGTGTTTCAAATTTATGGTAAAATCAACTTCCTTCAGCATCAATCCAAATTAATTTCACGTTGAAAATGACAAGTAAACTAAGGTTATCAAGTACAGAAGGAGAAGGTACTACAAAAAAACATTGAATGGCATGGATCACAGTACTGGTAGACTTCCCCATAATAAGCTTGCTACTTTTTCAGACCGCATCCAGATTAAATTTCGTATGTGATGCTGATTACCACACAATGAAGCATTTCTACAATCAATTTCCTCTCTATAACAATCTCTAGGCAAGTTCATAGCTCTAATATTAACTTCCATGAGCAAACACACATTCCAATGAAGCAGTAAACAAACTTGATTATGAAGCAGTAAACAAACTTGATTATGGACAAAAAAGTTAGGTTCATGAGAAGCTGCAGCATGGTATCTAGGCACACCAGGTAACTTCAAAATGTGCTTATTGTGCATGAGAAAACTATCTTGATAACTCTTAAGAACCGAGATTCCATATGAAAAACATTCAAGGAATAAACTTTTGTTATCCAAAGAAGCCAACTTGCCAAGACAGCAATTTAATAGTATAGATTTATCACGTAAATTGAACAAGCAAGAGCTTCCATGCAGGGCTTTCTTCTAAATCACAGCATCAAGAACAGGCAAGTGTCGTAGTTCATCACAACAGGAATTGTATTGTGGGAAGAATTCGTAGAGACACTTTGACAAACTGGGTTGGCAATCGTAACCGGAAGGCAAGGCAACAGCATTAGAGGCTAAGATAATGCATTTGGAGTTTGAAATAACACGGATAACTGAAATTAGATTTTCTTGCCAACTTCAAATTCTCATTTAAGCACTAAACTGATTAGTACACTAAGAAAAACTCACCAAAGGGTCCAATTTGAGACGAGGAAGTGATTGACGAGGTATTTTGCGGAAGCGCTGACCCCCATTGGTACTACTGGTATTATCCATCTACCCAACAGCCAGCAACCTCCTAAACAAATACAGAAATAACAACCAACTCCGTGAATCTACTTGGACCCAGAGTAAATAAAATGTATCAACAGCAAAGCACCTAAAAAAGAAAAATCACCGACTAGAATATCATCTACCATATGAAACATCTGGTAGATCTGAAACAAGTGAGTTGTAAACAACTTACCTACCTTAAATTGAGACAGTGAACAGAAAAATGTGAGGAGATTTAGCGCTGAAAGGTACTGGAAAAGAAAATTTAGAAGGAAAAAGACTGAAGAGTAAAGAAAGACGACAACCCTAAGAAAGAGAAAAGCGGGGAGAGAGCCAATTACAGCAGGAGGAGGTACAGGAGTCAAAATCAAGTCCAAACACCAAAGTCCAAAACAAAATGCCCAATAGCATCCCGTCGCTACATAGTCTAGATGCGTCGGTACGAATTTTTTTTTCTTTTTTATTAATTAGATATCGCATTTAAATTCTGAAAATATAATTATTTTAAAAATTTTATAAAAATATTTTATTGTGTTCAAAAATTTTATCTAATTCGAATTAGTCTTAATCTATTATATATATATAATATATATATATTAATGACACTTGTAAGTTGAAAAAAAAAAATGCCGTCCCCATCTCTGTAATTTTTCTGTCTATTATTCGCTTTAAAGGCAAGCGAGGGTTATAGTTTTTTCTTTATTCCACAGCATAAAGTGAAAATAATAATAATAAAAAAACAATGTTTTTTGGTAAATAATAACGACAAGTAATGTGATAAAATCCGCTAAATTGACTCTGATTTTTTTTATTTTATCAAAAATTATTATTTTGTGACTTTCCTATTATTTTAATAAATTACCTGGCAAGCAATAACTTTTTTTTTTTCACCGTCCTTCTACTGAGAGATAGTAATTTTGGGCACTAACGTGGATGAATACTTAATTAAATAAGATATTAAAACATTTTAAAATACTGAGAAATATATTATATCATTATATATATATATAAATATGGAAATAGACGACGAACAGATAAATTTATCAAAAATTTGATTTGAGTGTATTAATTAATTAGATTAATATTGTCATTTAATAATTTAATTTATTAGTAAATAATAATAATAATTTATTAATTAGAAGTTCAATTCTATTATAACTAGATAACAATTTTTTACAGTAAATCTAATATTAATTACCCATTAAATTTATTTAAAAATATGTAATTATGTGGCCCAAATAATATTAATTGTCATTTAAATTTTAACCATTGAGCCTTTTTTGTTTTTAAAACTTCATCCATAAGAGTATAATATCATTAATTTTTGTTTGTTGACATATTAAAAATAAAAGAATACTATAAATGCATGGTAAAAAAATATAATAAATAAAATAATTTATATATAATAAGTAAATTAACAATCATATATAATGGACAAGATAATCAATTAGATAATTTAGCGTGATTTTTTATATATAATATAATATAATAATCAAATATAATTAAAATTAATTTATTGGATAAGATTAGTATTATTATTATTATTATTTATTTAATAATGATGAATCCAACTATTAAGAATTATAAGACAAGCGAAATTATCATAAATTATTTGCTACATCTATTTTATACATGACTTTTAATAATTGATAAATTAGTAATTTGGTAGAATTTGAGATAACATACACTTTCATAATTCACTATAAATAAAATATTATAATAAAATGAAATAAATTAATAAAAAAAGTATATAAAACTTAAATGGTGATTAATAACAAGTTTATTGCTTATTATATCATCATACTATATATAAAAGTTGGAATGATGAGCATATAAATTTACAAAAAGATCAATCTGATTATATTAGTTAATTGAGTTAATTTTATTATTTAATAATTTAATTTATTAGTGAATAGTATTAATATTGTATTAATTATAAGTATAATTTCATTATAGTTAGATAAATATATTTTAAATAATTACTAGAAGTAATGAACTGAATTTCGGTTCAAATTGTTTATTTCAAATAACTGCAACATGCGAGATTTTTTTAAAGATAATTTTTGAATTTTGGATTTGTCCGTTCGGGATTAGACCATTTTTATTATTATTTTATTCAAATTTTTAATTTTTGAACCAAAACAATTTAATGTATAATTTTCTTCAACAAATTAGAAAAGGGACCGGGGGTATTGTATTTTGACTAATTTAATCTTCAATTAATCACTATAAGAATCATACTATTTATAAAAGTAAAAATATGAGTAACAGATAAATTTACAAAAAAATAATTTGATTTATTAGTTAATTAAGTTGATTTTGTCATTAATAATTTAATTACTAGTGAATCATATATATATATATGTACATAGTTACCTATATAGAATTGAACTTCTAATTAATAAAATATATATATATATATATAATATTAAAAAGAATGAAAAAAACAAATACTAATATTAAAAGGAAAGAAAAAAATTTAATATTACTAATATTAAAAGGAAAAAACATGAAATGCATAATACAAAATATATAATAAATTTTAATTTATTCCAAAAAATAATAAAAGCAAATATTATAAATTTAATTATATAAATTAATGAATATTAATAAGTTAATATAAATTAATTAAAAATTAAAAAATTATATAAAAACTAAATAGTGATTAATGACGAGTTTAATATATAATAATTACATGCAATGCACGTTAATAGAACTAATGGTATTCGGTTAAAATGGAATTAATCAAATTAATTGATACAAAAATAAATTTTAATAAAATTGGTAAATTTTTCTTTATTTTTATTAGAAATCCAATTGCTTTACTATCTACAATAAATTTAGCTTATATATGTATCGTTAGTATTCTCCTATTGAAAATTATATATATATAAAATATCAAATAGCTATAATATTAAAAATTAATAATAATTTAAAAAAATCAATAATATATAGTAAAAAAATAACAATAACATATTGTTATTCAAAGTTCAACAACAATTATTTTTTAACATATTAAATTTATATAATAGTAAATTTAAACAAAAATATAAACATACACGTAATGTATTAAGATGAATTTCAAAATATTGAATATAATTTTTATAAGTTATTTGATAATTTATAATTTATTAATAATTTTTATGCAGTTATTGAGTTAAATTTTTAAATTTTATGTGCATAGTATAATATAATATACTTTTATTTAAAATATAATTGACAAATATTAGTATTTAAATTAAATGTAACGTAATTATATAATAATTAAAAATAACTAAAATTAATTTGCAGAACGAAATTATCATTATTATTTATTTAATAATGATAATCCAATTATTAACAAATCCATGTGCATCGCACGTGAATAATTGGGAATATGGATATATATACAAAATGATCATAAAAGTACTTACTGCTTTTAATTTATATCTGACTCGAAATAATAGTTAAATTAGTAATTTATGAACAAAAGTTCTACTAACTTTGAAATTACTATTTTTATTTTATACATGACTTTTAACTTTTGAAATAAATATGTTCTCCATCCCAAATACAAGTGTCATTTTGAATTTATCTATTAACAAAAATTTTATTAATATTGAAATGAAGTTAATTTATCAACACATTGTGGCAATATAACTTTATATTTAGCTGAAATATTGATTAGTTAATTAATATTCAAAATAGAACGAAACAAATTAATAAAAAAATATAAGTCAAATATTTAATAATCACGTATAAGATACGTTAATAAAAAACTAATATTGTGATATTATAACTCTATATTTAACTTAAATATTAATTAATTAATATTTTAAATAAAATAAATTAATAAAAAATATTATATAAAAATCTAATAGTAATTAATGACGCGTTTAATATATAATAATCACGGCTTAACGAAAAACTAGTTAGATATAAAAGCGGGACAATGTCGCTGTTTATAAAACAGTACACTTCCAATTTTGCTCGAAGAGAAAATTTAATTATATGATAATTGATGCCGTCCAGCTTGTGTATGCAGCACCCAATTACTAAACGGCATCGTATCTAACCAGACCAGTCCCATTTTCTTTGCCCACTACTGCTAACTTTTTTGACTCAATGCATTATTGATTTATTGTTTTGAATAAAATTGAAAATTGAAGTTGAGAGATGAAAATAATTATCCCATTAACACTCATTTTCAAGCATATCAGTTTTCCAATTAAGTCTGAGTTTCATCAGTTTCTTTCTCTTTATTATTATTGTATTAAAGTGAAATGTATATATTTTTTTAACTAAATGATTAAATTTTAAATAATTCATAGATTTATGTTAAATTCATCATTTGTTATTAAAAAAAAATCAAAATTTATAAAGTTTGAAAAATCTCTTATTTACTAAAATATTTCATTTTTGAAAGATTTGATTTCATAACTTCAATATGAGAAAGTCCTAAATTTATGGATTTTTATTAATGAGAAATTGTTGCTATATGTTTTGTTTATAAGATTGTTCATAATAAATTAATAATATTTAAAACTAACATTAATCATGAAAAGAAAAAATCAATTTTCTTTTAATTTCGACTTATTATTATTATTATAGTGTTAATATTTATTATAAATTAATAATATTTCAAAACCATCATTAATTCTCAAAAACAAAAAAATCAATTTTCTTTTAATTTCAACTTATTATTATTATTATTATAGTGTTAATATGCATTAAATTATTAATATTTTTTTTACAATTTAATTAAATATTATAACATATAATAATTTTATTTTTTATTTTTCAACTCTTAAAATTAATAATTTTATTTTTTAAAAATTTTAAACATATAATGAAATTGATTGTATACGCTTAATTAATAATTAATTTTTAATATTTAATAAATGATAAAATTGGAAATTAATTTCTAAATTTATGGATTGTGGTTATTGAATCGAATATAAATGTAAATATAATTATATCATCAATCTATAGATTTTAAAGTCAAATAAAAAAATAGAATCCTTATAATTATTATATTTCACAATCAATTTATTTAAAATATATAGATTTTAAAATTTCTCAATCCAAACAGTACCTATATTATTTTATGAAGCTGCATTATCTATGTTATTTTTATTATAATTTCATATTATATGTTGTATTTACCAAACAATACCTATATTATTTTATGAAGCTGCATTATCTATGTTATTTTTATTATAATTTCATATTATATGTTGTATTTACCATCTAATGTTCTTCTTTCGACGCAACGTAAGAGCTACATACTAGTTTAACAATATTAGGAGGATAAATTAATAATTTAACAAAATTGTTAAAGCATTATATATTTTCAATAGATAACAAAATTTTGATCAAAATTTGAACTGAATTAATAATTATTAAAATTCATAAATGGGTGTTAAAAACTTTTTAAAAACCAATGATACAAACTTGAAAGAGGTTGATGAACTCTATGAACTTCAAGTTGGAATTGTTTAGCACTGTCTGCTATGCAATCAGCAACAAAATTTATTTCTTTAAATATATGAAAAATACAGTAATTTCTTTTGTTGCTAATAAAGCTTCTTTGAGGATGCAGAAGCTAACAAAGCCGAAGCGCTTCTTTCATTATTTAATTCGGAAACATCCATAAGGGTAGCTTCGTCAGCATTAATTTCTGCTATTCCATCATATTGCTACAAAATCCATTTGTCTTTTTATTTTGGAAGTGGACATCATTATATTAGACATAAGAGATATATCAACTCTCATAATTATTTGGTTTTGCCCTCTAAAAATTTTTTTACTTCACTTAATCTACTATATTTGATTTTTGGTCCGTTTTATGCCTTGTTAATTTTATAAAATATTGTATTTAGCTTATTTTAATCAATTACAAATATACTATTTACTTCATACGCATCGTACAATGCTTGCTATTCATATTTATACAAAATTAAAAGGTAGCAAGATGAACAAAAAAATTGAATATAGAAAACTAAATGCACCGAAAAACTTTATAAAAGACAAAATAGCAAAATGAAACAATCACAAAGCACCGTAAATATCATATTCTATTTTATTATTATTACTATAAATATCAATTCCTACGCTACAGCTTGCTTTGGTTTCTTAGCGCCCTCCACAAAAATTTGTTTACTTTAGGAGGCAAGGCCTTAGTATTTAAGTTAGAAAATAAAAAACTTTATTCTTGATAGTTTATTTGATAAATGCTCTGTTATTTTAT
>CATIWF010113495.1:0-62004 GCA_949630135.1 Balakata baccata
TCGTACACTTGGGAAGCCCAAACATTCTGGCTTTATTCGTGGTGTAGGCAATGAGGCCACTTTATCCAATGTTTTTGGTAAACAAATCAGGAAGAAAAAATCTACCTCCATCTCAGAGGAAGAAATGGTAGTATTGAGAGAGAACATAGCTTCTAAGTAAGTTTGCAACTATGGGCTGAATTTGCTTAGCAGATGACTGAATTTAAAGCCATGGTGATGATCCAGTATAAGACTACCAGCAAGTCCTCTAAATTTGTACCTGAGGTAGAGGTAGAGGCGGGTCTCTCACTTGGTATCCATATTCATAGTAGCTGCCATTCTATGAACCCATCATTTCTTGGGGGAGATACACGGGTAAAATTTATGAATTTTATTCATTTCTACTTGCATGCAAATCAATTTCCATTTACACACACTCATATTTACACGTAGTTTATGACTTAATAGTACACAATATTGGGTTTGGATGATTATACAGATAGTAGGCCCGTGCCACCTTGCAGTTGATCGTGATGGACAGACAATCATAGTGGCGAAGGGCATTATTCATTCAAACATTCCAGGTGCATTGATACACGGTGTTCCTATGGCCCCAAATAACTTGAGAGTGTCTGTGGATCCCCCTTTTAATGAGTATGAATTTGATCCACTTCCTGTGCCTACAAGCTAGTTCGAAACTGTCGGTCATGCATATGGTAGTTTTGTTCAATGGCCACGACATCTCGTCATCCATAGGAAGGTATGCATTAATACTTATGTATCTCACTCCCTAATTCTTTAATAAATATTATTATCAATTTATTTTACTTACTCCATAGTACAATGTAATAATATACTATTAATTGATAAACAAATATAATTCAACCTTCAAAGAAAGCACAATTTCACCATGGTAGCGGTTTTACCAAAGAATCAACTACAAAGCCATTGGTTGAATCAACAATTTTATGAAACTTGACTGGCCGCATGCTCAGCTTGCATGACTTCGTTTCTGACCTAGATGAGAGGTACATGTTTCAAATTGCTCTTCCGCAAGGGTTATTTTGTTATCCACAAAATACGGACAACGAAGTTTTTATCGGTCGAGAAGACATCTCTCAACTCCTCTCCATGCAATGGCTCGATATCTCGGTTATCAAAATTTTTATCTTATAAGTGATTATAGTAATATATAGATAAAAATAGTAAATATTGAACTGCTATATTGTAATGTAGTTTCAACTTATGTTAGTTTTCTGCTTCATAAATGTAGGTACCTTTATAGAGTCTGCAGCCAATCATCTGCACCAATTGGTTTTCTTTGTCCAAGTTATTTAAATAGGATATGTAAGGACAAGAAATTGGTGTCGAATTATATGGTAGAAGCTTTGCAGGTACAAATAAATAAGATTTTCATTTTACTGTCATACATTCAAAAGTAAGATCAATTTTGGCATTAAAATATTTGCATTATATTTTAACATGACAATTTTATTAATTTTATATTATTTTGTATATCTATAATCAACACTGGATGTTGAATGTTATTAACTGTACATGGAGTGAGATATACTTTATGGACCCTCTCAATAACTCTAGTAGACAATTACCTATTAATATGTAAGTTATTATACTTGCACTCATATCTTGTTCTAAATTTTGTTTTATATTTACTGCATATTTCAGTATATAAACTTATCTTTCAGGGTATATAGATTATACCGATGTTCTGCTAGAAGAGGCATCTTGAACTCCTTATATTGAAATTTCATCAACGTAAAAATTTTGTCATTTTTATATATACTAGTTACATTTGAATTTCATCTTTCACTTTATACTCGTACCAACTTTTGTAATTATTGTTCTTTTGTAAGTGCCCAAAGCAATCTGGAAGTATTGAATGTGGTTACTTTATACTCAGATATATATATGATATAGTAACCCATCATAGCACAGATATTCAATTGCTCCCGGTAATATTATATCTAACACTTATATGCAATTCATTATACTTTACACTCATATCAATATTATAATTCTTTTAATGTTTTCTATTTTGTATTTCATTTGTTTTGTAGACAACTTTTAAGAAAGAACCATATACTGAGGCATAAATTGATGAAGTTCGGGAGATATGGTGTGACTTTTTTGCTAGTGAGTGAATATAAATTTAATTCAAATTTTAATTTTTTAAGTGTTTCAAGATTGGGAACATTGTATTACAATTTTTTTAAAATTTAATTGTTTCATTATGTTTATACCAATGAGTACTATTTGTGACATTAAATTTGAGTTGATATTGAATGATATTTTTTAGCCTTGTAGGCTTGAAGTTATAGTTGTAATAATTGAATTTAGAATGCTTGATTAATGAACTTAAGTATCATTTATATGTTTGAAAGCCTATAATGGTTTTAGTTATAACTTGAAATTAGATGTATTTATAGTAGTTAAAGTTTAATTTAGATATTTGATATTGTAAACTACTATTGGTTGAAATTACAGGTATTTGACATTTCCAAAAAATTTACAAATATTAAAAAAAAAAACAAAACCAAATAAATCTGTTATGCCATGAAATAGACTTATAAGATTCAGATCAGATGTCTATTTTTACAAAAAATAAACATATATGAGCATAATCAAATAAGTCTTGTTTTTCTAAAACATATATGACTATTTTTACTAAAAACAGATATATCTGATCTACTAAGATAAGTCTGTTTTTTTTTAAAAACAGATGCATTTAGATAGGTCAGATGCGATTGTTTTTTGTAAAACAGACTTATCTGACCTTATCTGATACGACTGTTTTTAATAGTCACATAAGATCCATTTATCAGATACGTCTCCTTCTTAAATGTCTGTTATTAAATAAATGCATTTAAGCAAAAAAAACAGTCACAAAAGACCATTTTCTGTACTAGTGCTTAAATATCATAAAAAAAAAAGCCGCCAAAGTTCTACGCATCTTGCAATATTTAAATGAGGAACAAATATATATATTATCAAGTGAAATATTGCATATCAAATAGTGCAAAAGTAAAGCATATCAAAGAGTGAACAATAATAAGTTAAAAAAAAAAAAAAACATACCAAATTGAAGAAAAAGGAACAATTGTGCCGAAAATGAATTTGCTCAAGCACATATGTCACTTATCTACTTCATAACAGGTGTTGCAATCATAGTGATAAAAATAGAGCAAGGACAGATTAAGCTAAGTTAGTGAATGATTATCACAGTATAAAAGTTGAGCCTAGGTAGCACAGTAAAAGCCTAGTATAGTAATACTGGTCATTCATCGGAATTCAAAATTTTGCCTAGATTAATCAAGGCTCTAAGAGCAAAACTCAATCATAAATAAAAACGTCTATGTTGATTATTGTTATAACAGTTATTGACTATTCATATAGCAGTTATAGACAATTTAAATTGTCATAATTTATCAAGATATTAACAGCTAGTTGACTGTTGATATAACATTTATTGACACTTGTTTGACGTTATAAGGTTCTCTACCTGCACTTCCGCAACCCTAACTCTGCTCTAACACCAAACAGATAGCTGATTCAGCTTGCTTCAACAACATGTATTGAGGGATTTAAAATGTTTAATGCATAATATCACTAAAATAAGTTCTAATCTATCTTGACAGTACAAAAACTGGGAACTTCTACCTGTGCAAGATAGACTAAGCATACTGATAGTAAACCGGAATAAGAAAACCCATAATCCATAAAAATGCAGGAACTGTAATTCTAAAACACAAATGTCAGAGCAAATATTCTTTTATAGTACCAAAATCATATTCCTTTGTTTAAAAAATTCCTAAAATGCATACAAATGGTTTTAAGTTGACGCATATGTAGAGAAGTCATATTATTTGGACTATATTCCATAGAACAAAATTTTCTACCTTTTTCTTTCATTTGTGTATAGGTAAATGTTGAAAATTACTCATTCACCATTTAATACTCAACAAAACAGAAGCTTTAGCCTTAAAATAAACATAAAAAATTAAATGAAGCATTCACAATTCTCATCACCTAATTACTGCCAAATACCAAGCAAACCTATACTTATATGTAAGTTTGACGTTTATGCATGTAGTGGTTAAAGGTCAATACCATTCGTAATTCTCATCACCTAATAATTTTGAACTAAAAAGAAAGAGAAGTAAATAAGACATGCTCAAGGTCATTAGTACTTCTTGTAGTTCCAATTGAAGCTTGTTCGGTGAAGCCATTCTCCATTCGAATCAACCTACTTTCAAATTCATCCATGCGCATCTTAAGGTTGCGACTTTATTCTTCCTTCTCATGTAGCTTAGCCTCAAGCTCTTTGACATAAGCAGACCTCGAATCATCAAAGGTTTTTCACTTCACTCCACCTCCATAACCAAATACAATACATGACCATGACATTGTGGCCAAAGCATTTTTCAGCAACTTCAAAGTTCAAAAGTATGACTCAGATTGAATAGTTTTCACAATTTCATCCTATTAAGATTTATTTAACTAAAAGCCACTAGAAAATCATAAACAACAAAATATGCTAAAATGCTATGCACTGATACTTACATATTTGTTTGCTGTCTCTAGCTCAACTAGTTTTCCATCTTTATTTCAAGTCTTATAGAAAATTTGTGCTATGGTAGGTGGGTTAGAATCTTTACCTCCCTACAAGTTGAGAAATTAAAAAGTAAATTAAAGAACATAAAAATGAACTTCATAAATAAGAAACACAAGTTTTATTGGATTTCTACAACCATTTCATATATGAGTTCTCTATACGGCTTGCTTCCAATATGATGAGGCATCACTGTTTTTCTCCGATTACTAGAATTCTGATTATTCATTTTCTACATAAATTATAAAATTTAATCAAATATCAAATTAAAAAATAAAGATGTGTTACAATACTTTAAATTAGCATAACTATACCTGAAATTTTTCTATGAGAAACTTGTTAATAACAAGCCACTCCCAATCTTTAGCATTCATCCCATGTAGAACATTTTTTAAAGCCTCAGTCTTAGTTTTGCATGGTCTCACATAATTTACATTCAAACTTGACCTCCATGATGTCCATAAATAATTCATATGTTCCAAGGTATGCTCTCGATACAATTCGTCGTCGGGATTGTCAAAACATTCCTACAACGAATGTTTATAAAAATGATTGGTCAAATATATTTATGAAAATGTTTTTTCACTTCTATTTAATGAAAAGTCTTATTTGTCTTTCCATATAATGAAAAATGCTAACTGAAACTCAACTAAACTTAGGATTGTCAAAACATTCCTACAACGAATGCTTATGAAAATTACTGGTCAAATATATATATGAGAATCTTTTTTTCACTTCTAGTTAATGCTACAATGAAAAGTCTTATTTGTCTTTCCACATAATGAAAAATGCTAACTGAAACTCAACTAAACTAAGTTCTGTGACTAAGTCAATTTTTTAAATCATACTGATGGCAATTTTTTCAAGGAGTCAAGTGTATCGTTGTTAATCATAGAATTAACCTCTGGTTTGTTGAGTTTAGGAAGATGGAATTGATTGACCTAAATGTAGAGTGCATGTTCATGCCTATTGGATATGAAGATTGTATGCTACAACATCGTATTAAAAATAGATTTTTCTAGCCTAGATCGGAACATTATGGATCAATTTAATAATATTCTGATATTTATGCAAATAATTACCCTGTATATATGGTGGAATATGATTAAATTAGTTCATGAAGGATCTTGTTTTATTTAATTACAGGATCTACTTCTTGTACATCTTTGAGCAATGATCCATCTGAGGCAATAAAATTCAAATTCTCTCTTTAAAGAATATACAACCTAATTCAAGATAATCTAAAAACAGAGGTGGGGAGTTCCACAGCGATTTATCAAATGCCAATGCAAATTACTTAACCTCTAGCTGATTTAAAGAGATTTCATAATCTAATAATCATCGTACATCAATTTACTCGTTACGTCAGTTAGAAATGACTAACCTATGCTTATAATTTTCCTCCATTAAGAATAAAACTGAATATAAACAAGGGCCACATACAGAGGATATGTATAGCTCTTTTTCAAAAAAATTTATGACCTGGAAAGCACAAGGAGGCCCAGAGTACTAAGATGGCAAAACAGGGGTAATTGGTGAGAGGGATGGCACAATGGAAGTTGAAAGCATGTCATGATCCCTCAAATTTCTTTTTCTACTAGTTAACCATTAGCTCCCATAAAGAATTGGCTAAAAGCAACTATAACTATTTTACATGCCAACGCAAAACTTAGTTGTGTTTCAGTAAGCATTTTTCATTAGATTAATGAAGTTATACACAACAATATTTAGGCAAAAAAAAATTGACATAAGAATTATCAAATATTAAGAACAAAAAGGAAGAAGCTCTAGGTATAAAGCCATGGTAAAGAAATACCATAATTTAGCAAAATAACTGCAACCTCGAAAACCTAACAAAGGAAATCAAAGTATTATACTACATGTCACCTTCATTTTACTGATAAACTTTAGTAATTAAAGAACTTGCCTTTACTGCATCCCACATGTGTTGTTTGGATGACTCTTCAATATCCTTCCATATATGCACCCGTATAGGACAAATATTGCCATCATGAACAATTTTTCCCAAGTGTCTTGACGAATATTAAGTTATGATAATTCCATCTAGGATTTTCACAGGAAAATGATATTAGGTACTTTTCCTTTACATTCAAATGGAACTACAAAATATACTCTTGTATGCTCTAACAAATGAATAAGACCAATATAAAAATACCTCAAATATATAGCTGGAACCAAGGAGTAAGTATTATAGGTAGGATAGTTCAAAATTGGATTAACCAGACTAGCTAAAACCAACACTACGCAAACAGAACCTTTAGGGTTGACGTAATGCAGGTCAATATTATTGTAAAAACAGAGATATGAGAATGTATTTTTCATATATTTTTATTGCTACAAGCTTTACATATTTATATACAAAGATGGAATGCTAATAAAGCAACTATACTAATTAGGATATTTACAACCACTAATTGGGAATCAACTATACTAATTAGGATACTATACTAATTAGGATGTTTACAACCACTAATTGAGGAATTATCTAATTAGGATATTTACTACCACTAATTAGGGGATTATCTAATTAGGATATTATATTATGTAACATAAATAAATTCAACCAAGCAGAAGACAAGTTACTCAGCAAAGTCAAAAAAGAAAATGAAGAGGGAACTTGGTGAGGAGTGATATGAGCACTTGTCAATAGTATGGTGGGTACTTAACATATCAAATCCTTACCACATCCTTAAGCTTTTAGTTCAGTCTTCCAAGTATTATGGGAAGTTACGAAAATCATTGTTAAATTGCCTAGACATCATCCAATATATTGCTAGTGCAGGATTTCAAAAAATACTAGCTTGAAAATATTCATCAGACAATGGCTAAATTTGTTATTAAACATGTACAATCTGTGTACTTCTGCTATTAGGTTTCCTATTTGCCTCACTAACATAAGCATTAGTTTCTTTCATAAATCCTGTCCTTCAATTACTTTTGCATATATTGCTTTGGAATTCTAGTAGTTTTAGAAATATAGAGTTGTAGCCGCTTTTATAGGAACACTTATAAGTGAACTTCTATATCATAATCACCGAAATAATTTTGCAGGATGGCGCTGATGCCTTGCCTTTAACTATTGGGATTGCAGCTGCAGCTGGGCTAGGTGTATTAGCCTTTTCAGAGGTTTGGTTTGTTAAGTCTTTTTGCTTTCTATTTTTGATAAAAGGAATGTGATGAGAGATGTGTGGTTTCAGCTTTTTCCATTATTTTTTTTTTCCAGATAGAAACAATACTCCAAGTATTAGGCTCAGCTGCACTAGTTCAATTTGCCAGTAAGAAACTTCTGTTTGCAGAGGTACATCTTTGGCACCTTTGATAAGCTGAATTCTCTTTCCATGAACTTCTGTATAACATGTGTCTCTGAAGTCTGGCTGGGTATCACTTGATTTCGTTGCATGTGCTCCAGGCTAAATTTAATGTTAAGGGCTTCCAAATATAAGGCACCCTTCTAATAACTTCTGTTGATGATAATTGAAAAGCTGTATTGCCTCAAATAGCATATGGAGATAGAATTTCCTTGTACTGCTTATTCCAAGTCATTAAATCACAAAGAATTAGGTTCACATTCACTAAGATCTTCTTCCTTCCTTGGCAGAACCGGAAGCAAACTCTGCAACAAGTTGATGAATTTTTAAACACAAAGGTTGCACCAAAAGAGCTTGTTGATGAGATAAGGGTATTTAAACTTAATATTTGAAACTTTGAGTCATTAACGTGGAATGCTTACTAGCCATGAAAAATTCTTGTTCTTTCCTTTTTTTATTTTGGCGAAAATTGCTGGTAAATTCAGGAAATTGGGAAGACTCTTCTACCAGTACCTGTGACAGGTAAATCTCTTCCTGCACCTGTAGAAGCAAGTTCAGAAGCTGCTGCTGCTTCTGATAGTACTGTACAGAAAGCAGAAGCCACAGTAGAGCCGGCTCCCCAAGTAAATTCAGTAAAAGTGGAATCACTTTCTGGGTTTTCAAGGCCACTCTCGCCATATCCAGCGGTATCTCTTGCTTTCTTCTGACTGTTCTTAATAACATTTCCTTCTGTGTTGCTTGAAACAGTAAACAAACATATGCTATTGTTATATTGCAGTATCCGGATTTAAAGCCCCCAACATCTCCTTCTCCATCACAGCCCTAAAACTATAGCTACATTGAAGTCTTCAGGCATGTTTCCACAACAGGCAACTGTTTCGCCGAGAATTTCTAGGCTATTTTGTGAGTTGTCCAATCTGTACAATTTTCAAGCACCATAAACTTACAAAGTCACTGAAGGAATAATTTGGAGTCTGCCTGCCAATATAAATAATATTTCTTTAAGTTCTCTGTAGCTGATGTATCTTTTGTAGAAGTAGTCGATGTTTTAACATTATCTTCTATATACTTGCTGCTATTGTGTTGAGCCTTTTGGAGGAACTGGAGAAAACATTATGTGTGTATTTTTTATTTGGACAGGAATTAAAAATTAGGGTTTGAATGTTAAACCCAATATTTCCCAGAACTAATGCAAGATTTTCGTCTTCTCTTCATTGACAAAATTGAGAAATTTTCTATAAAAATTATCCAGCTGGTCCCTTAATCAGTTATCCTTATTGTGTGGAAGAACATTCAAGCAGGGAAAAATGGGAGAACTGAGAGGCGTAAAAGTTGAAAAAGTGATAATTGTTAATCTTCATCTGTTTCATGTTGAACGTATAATGTTTGATAAAATGATTGACAGAATATCAGTTGCAGCCAAAATCCCGTCATGTTGTCACTTCTTATTCCAGCCCAAATATCTGCTTTGAAACGTCGACGTTTTAAAGACTATTTGTCTATTCAGCGTCAGAAGCCGAAATATATTTCTACCATCAACGGCTAGCAATTCAAAATGAGATAAAGCGGCAAAACGATTACAAAAATATAAAGGAAAAAGGGAAGTCTGCGGCACCAAATTTCACAATTCCTCTGTTTTGACGCGCCCCGATGGCCAGAATCAAACATCCAGCAGCCCGGAGCCACGGTCGAAAGAAACCCTGTTAGATCTCTCTCTCTCTCTCTCCCCCTGTACACATACAAAATACTTGCATATATTCAATTACATAACTTCCTTTCTGTGTTTCTGCGTTTATTCGAGTTTGTATGCGTGTATTAAACTCCAGTGTTTGTATAGCGCGAGAATTTCAGTTTTTCCCTCTTTCTAAACCCTATTATTTGCTTCATTTGCAGCTCAGAAACAGCAATCAACAACTTCTCCAGCAACTCCATCATCGGTACTTCTCCCTCTCTCTTTCGCTGTTATTGGTTTCTGTAACTTGTTAATTGCCTTTTGCTTGCTTCTCTTCCTTTTTCTTTTCCCTCCTGAATGCGTTACTTTTTCAAAATTCGGATTGGAAAAAAAAACTCGAATAACCTAGAATTAATTGGTTGCGAGACTCTTCAGAAATGAGAAGCTATAGATTTCATTGTTTAATAATTGCATAAAGGTTTTCCTTGCTATAAACCTAAAATCGTAAAGTTCTATTAAATGAAACGGTTATATGAAGCCTACTTATTTTAAGGGGCATCTCAATCACCTTCGAATAAAGCTAGAAATTTTAGGATTTAATCCGCTTGTTTGCGGAAAATATTAATCAGGAAAACATTTTCCTCATTTTCTGATGTTTGGATTACCAAGGGAAAATAAGTGGGAAATATGTTATTAGTCAATGGAAAATAAGTTAAAAACATGGGAAAATAACATCTCATCTTAAGAACGTGAAGTCATTTTCCAAAGCCTAAAAACTTATTTGAGGTAGAAATATAGAGAGTTGATCTAAACCTATCAAATTAGAGAATGACCGATCTTCAAGTTTCTTCCTCAAATGAAGTTTCTCAAAAGCTGGGGTAAGTCTCTTTTTCATCAATATATTTACTCTTTCTGTAATTGATCAAAAGATTTATTCAGCAAAATCCTAAAATTTCCCATTTCTTCTAATTTCATATTTTGATCTCACTTCGGTAAAAGTTTGGTTTTTGGGTATTATTGATTTTGAATCTCTCAATATCTCTGTTTCATATCCATTAAAGAGTTTTTTTCATTGTTTTTATGATGAAGAGGGACAAAAAACCATATCCCTTGACTTTTTCAATTTTCAACATTTTTTATTTATTTTTTGGCTTATTGTTTGTCTTGTCTATATGAATCTCTGTGTTTATTGTTTTCATATCGTTGTGCTTATTTTTTTTATTGTTTATACAAAATAAAAAAATTCTGGATTTTTATAAAAAATAATACATATTATATGACATTAATTGCTCGCATTTATATGGTTATATAACTGTTGGTATTTATATAGCTATATAAATTATAGTCATATAATATGTATTATTTTTTATAACAAAGAATTTATTAATGTAGATAAATTAATAGATGTACAATTTAAAAAAGGCATGAGATAGTTAAAGAAGAAATTCAATCAATAAAGAGAGAGTTGTAATAATCTATTGCCAACCAAACACTGAAAATATTTTTCAATTGTTTTTTAGAGTTGCAGCCAAATATCAGAAAATATTATATTTTCCTGGAAAATATTTTCCCTGAAAATTTTTTTTCTAAAGACAGACTATTTTTCATAAACAGATGGAGCCAAATGTTATCAAGTTTCATAATCCTACATCTCTTGTACACCCAAACCGAGCCTTCAAACTTTTGTGCCCTGTTAAATTTGACACTTTTCTGTTTTGTATCTTTTTTATTCTGTTCTTCTGAACATAGATTAAAAATGCTATGTTGTTCTCTTCTGCTGTCATGTAATCATTTTTTTAACCCAAAAAAGGCCACAAGATCCAAAACGAGGGAGCGTCAGAGAGAAACTCCATCAAGTGAGATTTATTTCTATTATCTTTTTTATTGCTGTCAAAATTGCGTCTTATGTTACATTATGTTGGAGAAGTTTAATGCCGTGACCTGAGATCTTTGTTTAAACCTTTTTTATTAATACTTTCTAAAGCTTCAAGAGCACAACACCAGAGGAAACCACATCGCTACAGGCCAGGAACAGTAGCTCTCCGAGAAATTCGCCACTTCCAAAGGACTTGGAAACTGCTTATCCCAGCTGCCCCCTTCATCCGTGTTGTGAGTCTCTCTCTCTCTCTCTGTCAGCATATGCACAAAAGCTTGACTTGAAGATAACTGATAAAAAATGCCCTCCTTTGTACCTATACATCCATTGATGGTTAGAGGAGTTGTTGCATATATTTCAACAGCAAGGACTAAATTTTTTCCAATTTCAGTTCAATTTAACATTTAATTTATCTAACATGACCAACTTATTTAAAGGTATAGCTTAGTTCCTTATTCCATCCCATTAACCTTTCACTTATCTTAAAGTGCAATTGCACACATTTACACCAATACATATGTGCAGACATGTTTGAATTTTTTTAATTTTTTTTTATGATGTCGGGATTCTAAAGTTGTCCTCTTTCATATAATCATATTGCTCCATGGGATACATTATGTAGTTATGTGCAATGGGTGGGTCTGCATTAGATGGTGTTTATAGTCCTTATATATGACAGGTAAAAAATATTACTGCGGAATATTCCCAAGCAGTTAACCGTTGGACAGCTGAAGCTTTGGTTGCACTTCAAGAGGTACTCTATATTTACATGCACAAATACATATTTGGTTCATGCATGCAGTATAAAACATATAAGAATGCCTGCAAATAATGAGTATGCATAGGCATATAGTGAGGATGATCTACATTTGCCTAAATTCTATCCCTATAATGGATGACATTGGATTATTTGCTATAACAAGCATGTCAAGCTTATGGCAAACGTCTTTCCCAAAATTTATTGCAATTATTAGGTTTGTATTGAATCTCATTATTCTATATTTCTGCAGTTCAATTCTATAGACATTGTGATCATTCATAATGATCTCTGGAAAAGAAACTTAAGGGTATAAGTTGCTCTTTTCTGATTCTAATTGTTGTGAGACTAATAGTACAAAATGGTTGTCAGATGCATTCCTATTAGAGTCAATGAATTCCAATTTTGGGGTTTTTACCGTTTATAGGCAGCAGAGGATTTTTTGGTCCATTTGTTTGAAGACGGAATGCTATGTGCAATTCATGCAAAGCGCGTTACATTAAGTAAGAATTTCCAGAACTATTGTTATTACAGTCTTTCTTTTTTTCTTTTCCTGTCTCATTCAAGTTTCATTACATGTTTGGGTTTCACTTATAGCTGTGAAGTGTGTATGTTCTAGTTCTTTTGGATTGGACTGACCCAGCAGAGTGTTTTAGGCCATGCCTCCTTGTTTTTAAGCTTCTAATTTTTTATATACATTTTCGCAACTTGTTTTGGCATTTTAGTTGTCCCAACAGATCTTTTCCTTTTTCTTTGTCTCTGTCTCTAGGCCATTCATAGGCCTGTTTTAATTTCACTCCTTGTTTTGCAATAATAATTGTCAAGCATATGCCGGAAAGTTAACTTGATGAATGGTGGGTGGTTCTGATTTATTTTTCTTTGGTGCGTCCAACGTTTACTTGTCCAACTCCTAATAGTAAGTTGTCAATGATATGAAGAAAGTCCAGTGCATAAAAATCGAGCATGTTCCTTCGTCCCAGTTCAAATGATGATTTGCTGGTTTATGTTGCCTATATTACTGAATGATTGAGTTCAAAATTTATTTTTCCTTGGCTGTGGGCAAGGGTTTCAGAAATATGATTGTGGATTCATAGTCAGTTTTTACATTCCTTAAGCTTGTTAGAATCCAAATAACAAGTTGTTAAATGAGTTGGAGAAATTTTAGTGCATGTTATTGTTTATCTCCAGTTTAAACGATGATTTGTTCTGGTGACAGGGTGACCATGTTGGTTATTGGTTGTTGTTGCTAGGAGTGGGGAAGGAGTCTGAGTTCAGTTAATTTTTGAAGGAGTCTGAGTAGGGCCGTTCTCGAGTATCTTGATACAGTGTCAAATTTCAGCAAGATTCACCACATTCACCAATATCTTTGTCCTTATCTTTATGATCTCACGCCGTCCATATATTAGCATGCTTGTTAACTTTCTGTCTAAGTACAGTTAACTTTGTTAGTTATGCTATATGAACTATCAACTAATTAAACAAATTTGTTATTTCCTTGTTGCCTCAGTGAAAAAAGATTTTGAATTGGCACGACGGCTTGGAGGGAAGGGACGACCTTGGTGAGAGAATTTGGGTCGTCACTGATTATAACCATTCAGACATGTTGATTCTGCTGTTGTGCGCTGGTAGCATTTCTTTCCTGTTACTGTAACTATTATCGTTTAGGAAGCAAGAAACGTTCTTAATTCTCCTCAGACCATTGAGTCATAGCTGCAAGAACTTCACAATATGTGTACTGTGTGAAGAAAATACTGTAGTTTAGTATTATCATTAGATCCCGTTGTTAGAATTACATACAACTCACAAATTTGTTATTCGGTCACCATTTAATAGGCATGGATTCCAAAGAATATGTTTGTTGCATCAAATCATTCAATTAAAAGACTGGTACATATGGTTAGCCCATGATTTCATTCTTTATTAAAATATTGGCTTAGATTTCAGAGGCCGCCAGACGAAGTATTAGCCCGTGATTTCATTCAACTTGAGTATTTTGCGTCCTCACTGGCTTTCAAATGCCTATTACTATCACCACATTCATGCAATTGCCAGATTTTGCAATTCCATTTGAAAGCCAATAAAGATGTTCTAACTCCCCCAAAAAACAAAAATGCAACGTCTTTTCAATAAATCGATATCATTTCCTTTGGTAGTTAACAGCCATCAATCAATATATGATTTAGATAAAAATTTATGAATTGATTTTATCACAATTTTATACATATAATAAATTATTATTAAGCTATTTCATAAGTTTGTTTACATATTCAATTTAATTAAAAATAAAAAAAATGCCAATAATCAAAGCCAAACTTTTGAATTGATAAATTAGTAAGAATAATATATATATATATATATATATACACACACACACACACAATAGGTCAAACAAATTCATCTAAAATTTTCAAAAGGTGGACTGGTCAATCTAAGGTAGTTGGGCCATGGACACTGGATAGTACAAATTGATGCGGTCCCACAATACAACAATAGGGATAGAATAAGGGTTTATGAATTGTCATTTCGTCTCATGACTCGTTGTCTGTTTAAAGTTTTCTTTTTATTATTATTTTTATTGAAAAAAAAGTACTGATCTACACAACTAACTAATTTAGGGTTTATTATCAGAAAAATTTCTAAATTCAAAAACAAAATTATTAAAACAAAATTTACACTCTAATAGATAGGAGGATTTTTGTATATATGAAGTGGGTAAATGAAAAAAAAAAAAATTGATGCATGTATGCTATGCATTAAAAATATAGCTCGAGATAAGTGTTACAGCGGTATAAGTGGCTGTTTTTCCCGAGAGGTCTCGGTATCTAAACCTCCCTCCGAAGGAAAAAAAAAAAGAATGTAAGAGTTGATGTAAAAAGTTGATGGATGTATTGGATATGTTGTCCTGGCTTTGGCAAAGAGATAGCTATTTCTGCATAAAAAGATTTGGAATTACACAGTAGTGTTTTGGCATTTTGTGTTCAGAAGGCAGAAGATATATATGGGGGAATAAAACCCACTTTTCCTTTTCCTTTTTACAGAGCTAATTTGGCTTTTTTTTGCTTGTCCACCAAACATTCTTCTTGTACATACTTTCAAGAAAGCAGTAGAAGTTAGTTCTGTTTGGTTTTTCAGGGTAGTGTTACTTTTGTCTAGGGCACATTGAAAGAATAATCTATATATAATATATTAAAATTTTAATTAATAAAATATAAAGATATTATTGGATCGACCCTTTTTTCTTCAATTACCTCATTACTTGCTTGAAAGTAGATTAATTAATGAGAGGGAAAAGTAGGATTAAAAGGAAAACAAAAGTGAATAAGTAATAGAGAGAATAACAAGTTTAATTGATACTTGATAATTATAAATGGTCTAGCGAGTGTGTGTATATATATAAAATAAGAAAAAGGTGAATATTTTTCATTTAATTTTTTTTTCCTGCATGAATAAAGGATTATAACTGAAAGTCAATGAAATAAAAACTTGTATGGTTGGTGAGACCTGTAGTTCGGTGCTTTGTTTCCCAAGGGATTTCAAAGCTCAACTCCCTAAATGAAATCCCATTTCAAATTTTTATTTTTTAAATATAAATAAATAAATATATATATATATATATTAATTCCTAAATGAAGTTCCCTTTTGCGAAACTATTAATTCTCGCCTCTTCTTATTCACTTTTTCTTCTTCTTAGAGCTCACAAATTTTATTCTTCAAAGTTAAAAACAATTGAATTTCAGTGTTTTGCATTGCTGCTAATTAACAAAACGCAATGGATAGACGGCGCAGGAAGCAGCCCAAGACCACACCTTGTTGCTCTGAAGGTACTTTTTCTGAATTTAATCCGGTTAATTATTTTCTTGATAATATATCTTCCTCTGGCTTTCCTCTCTATATATGTCCTTTGCTTTCTGGTTTTTGCTTTAACAATTAATAAAGAAGTATTAATTTGTTTGCAGAAGTGAGCAGTAATGAATGGGAATTCATTCATATGTCTGAACAAGAAGAAGATCTAATTTATAGAATGTACAAACTTGTCGGAGACAGGTAAACTTTATATCCTTTAATATATATATATATTTACTCTACAAATAATTTCTGAAACATCGCTGTGTGTTTGCTTCATCTCTTGCTTTCAAGCAACTGTAACGTTTGGGGTGTTTCACTTATCAGTTAGCTGGCGCCTTTCACTTCAAACGCAGATTTGCAGTTTTTGTTGTTTCTAATAAATACAAGGTGACAAAAAAATTAATGCAGGTGGGGATTGATAGCCGGTAGAATTCCAGGTCGCAAAGCAGAGGAAATAGAAAGATTTTGGATAATGAGACATGCTGAAGTCTTTGCCAGTAGACGGCGGGACATCTTCAACTGATCTACCTCCTAACTCTCTTCTTCTTCTTCTTCTTCTTCTTCTTCTTCTTCTTCTTCTTCTTGTGTTATCAAATGATCGTGAAAGTAGTAATTAATGACTCTGATTCACTAATTTAGATAATTTTTTCTTTTTCGGGATCATATTTTCCTCTCTCTTTACCTGAATTAACTGCCATTATTGCTATTAAAAAAGAAATAATCTACCGCGGGCAAAAGAGTTAAATGAAGTAAGGAACCGATGAAACTTAGGTTGTGTATGGTAAAATTTAATTTAGATGTTAACTGATAATCTAGTTGTAGCTAATAATCTAATAACTAATAATTTAACTGATTCAATTACAAGTATTTAATAAAACTAAATAAAAAAATGTACAATAACATAAAAATGATATATTTATATATATAATACATATTATATATTATAATAATTATATTAAATATTTCATTCAATATAATAAATACGTTCATATTTATCATCTAATATATATATTAAATAGTTTAATAATTACTTTCCTAAAAAAATAATTTAATTATTATTATTATTATTATTATTGTTTGATTAAAAAAAGTAAGGATATAAAAGGAAAGAAAAATCATAAGCTACTAAATTATTTTTGAATGCTAGTTCTATTAGTTTATTTTTTAGAGATTATAATATAGCTTTTTTGTTAAATAAGTTATTTTAACAAACACATATTATTAGTCAAATTAAATTATTTTTACGGTCAATTTAGATTAAATTATAATCTAGTTAAGTGTTACCAAATAATTCTTTAATATAAATTAACATATTATATATATAAAACAAAATAATTAAGGTATAGTAGTAAGAGAAATTATCATGTAGACTCGATATACTTTATCATTTATAGACTGATTCAATTATTAAATGACATATATATATATTATATTTATTTCAATCAATAAAAATAAAATAATTAAATACATGTTAATAAGTTATCGGTTTAGTATATAAATAATATGCGAAGTATAGTTTACTTAAAAAAATTTCATAGTAGCAGGTGTAATGTAATGACATCAGCTGCTTTCCAAGTTAAAACTCCATTACTGTTTTTACAGCATGCTTGAAAAATCCTGAATTTGTGGCATTACAATATTATAGAAATATTCTTTTTTGAAATTAAGAGCTGACAGCATGGATCAGGTCCTACCTTAAAAAAAAAAAAAAAAAAAAAAAAGAACGGATCAGGTCCTATACTATCTGCTGCAGTATATATTTATAGTATTTTTTTCTTTTGGCTTCATCATGAAGCTTGAAATTCACATAATACTTCCAAAATTTTATTCTTTAGTAGCATTTAGTCGTTTATATATATCATATAAAAAAAAAACAATATTTGTCGTTGAAAGTGCATATCAGCCCGTAAAATATTGAGATATAATTTAACATTGTGTTTAAAAAGAACGCTTTTAAAAAAAATTTTATATATTTTATTTTTTTTTAATTTTAAAAACTGCTTTTAAATAAAAACATGTAAATAAATTTTTTTTTCAAAATCAAATTTGAAAAAACAGTTATATTAAAAAATTAATTAATTAAATAAAAAACTTATTTTTAGAATATTTAACGGCAATTCCACCCTCTAGAGTTAGAGTTAGAGATAACTCGTTCCCTAATTCTACTGCTATATATGTCTTATTCTTCAAGAACAAGGACTATAAACAACAATGAAACTGAGGCACAAAATCAAACTCTAAACCCTCGCTCATGTGCCGATTAGACCACTAATCACACCAGTGATGCTGCCAGGAATGGGGATCCTCAGCAGTAATAAATAAGCAGTCTCAACCAAAGCACACATGGTTGGTTGATGTGATTTTAACATTTCTTTTTTTTTAAGTAAGATCTTAGATTTGAATCTTTTATATAGAAAAAATTTGTATTTAAATATCTACCATAATAAGCTACAATTAACTTGAGCCGATTAATCAGAGTACATGAATGTTTAGAAATTGATTGGTAATTGAAAAAAAAAGTCACAGCAAAAGGAATTTGTTCATGTGTTTTAGAGATTGGGTCTTGCAGATAGTTGAATTATGAGAAAATTTCACCCATTATCTAAATTTTATTTTATTTTTTTCAGTTTTCCATCAATTTTGTAAAATGTTATTTGTACTTAAATTTTTTTTTATCTTTTTTTTTTCATTTTATTTGAAGAAAATCAGCTAAATATGAAGAATAAGAAGAAAACGAAAAAGACTAAGTAAAACAAGATATCTTAATTTTACAAATCACTGATTGTGATGTCAGTAGTATCGTATTGGAATTGAATTTGCCGCAACAAGAGCTGAAGAAGTAAAATACCTTAGTTTTCGGATTGCGATTTAGATACCAAGATGAAAATGAAGAAGAGTTTTAAGCTCAATAAATGGGAAAAATCGAAACTGCATAATTAGGTTTTGATATTTATTGAAGATTGGTGGATCTGGTAAAATGTATGCATTTGTTTATTAATCATCAATTATCTTTGATTCTTAAAAAAAATATACCAATGTATATCAGATTTTATAGTTTTTATTCATAACTGTTTTAGGCCGAAGATATTCCTGAAATATACCAAAGGTATGACCAAGGTATATTGAACTTTATAGACTGTTATCCATATGTCGAAAGTATTCCCCAAGATATATCCAAGTATGTTTAAGGTATACCGAAATTTATAGTCTTTGTTTACAACTGTTTTAGGCCAAAGATATTCCCAAGATATACCCAAGGTATGCTCAAGGTATACCGGACTTTATAGACTGTTGTCCATATGCCGAAAATATTTTCAAAATATTCTTAAGGTATACTCAAGATATACCAAACTGTATAGCTTTTATTCACCGCTGTTTTAAGTCAAATGTCCCCAAGATATACCCAAAGTATGTCTATGATATACCAAACTTTTATAGCCTTTATTCATAATTGTTTTAGACCTAAGATATACCTAAAATATGTCCAAGATACACCGGACTTTATAATTTTTATTCACAACTGTTTTAAACTGAGGATATTTTCGAGATATATTCGAGGTATATAGGAGGTTCTGATGTAACTATAGAAAGTATTTTTCGGTAAAACTGAAAAAAATATCGAGATGTAAAGTTGTAATTATTTTGTCTTCTTTTGGTATTTATGAATTATCTCAGCAGTAAATACAGATTGGGGCGGAGTTTTATTTGGGATTGGGCCCAATTGTAGCTTGTTGGATATGGGACAGTGAGTGAGAAATTATGCCGCGAAAACAGATTGAATTGCTCCAAATTAGAAACTGATAGGAAGGCGTTCAGTTTTCCAAAATCACGGAGTCAAAAAGCATGTATGAAGAGAATCAGCACCACATTGATATTCAACATTTTCATTTTCAAAAGCATAGCTTGTTTATAGTTTTACAGTGTACCTCAAGACGTCCTTCTTACATAAAGAAAGAAATTCTTTATTTAGAGAGTACAAGTTTTTAAGATTTTACATTTTTAATTTCCAAGATAAAATTAAAAATACCCGACACAAAAAAATGAAGGGCTGAAATTTTCAATTGACAAACAAAATAGAGGTCAGTTTGTCTTTTTGATTTTGATGTAAGAGTGTGGAAAACTCGTAATAATAATTTCTTGTTGAAGTGTATAAATCATGATCATATAATAATAATAATAATAATAATAATATTATTATTATTATTATTACTACTATATACGATAAGTTAATTTGTTTTTTAATGAATAAAAAATGATTTTATCTAGAGGAGACATATATATGCGTATATCTAGAAGCCTTTGACACTTCGTCCAACAATTAAACGTCTTATCCGATCATTTGTTATGTTAGTATTAATTTGGGAAAAATAATATTGGAAATGAGAGCATCCCCTAAATATAAATGGAAATTTTATACCTTTCATATTTTCTTTCTTACTTTTCTGATGTCAATTCAAGGTTTAATCCGCAAATATATGAGTCAATTGTAGAATGGTAAATATCATTCCAGAGTCGATCTCACAAGAAATCACTAACTTAACTTCATAATTCGTTTAATTACCAACGAGCACGAAATGCAACATAAACACACTAATCTGTTTGATTTGATTTTAATTAAGAACTAAATTAATTAAATGACAAATTAAATTAATAAATAAAATCAATGGATAAAGCATGTACTCAGTTTCGCTCCTTCAATTTCGTATTTTCCTCTCAAGTGTTAAATTTATAGAATTAATGTTTCATAGCGATTACCTTATGCATTAACTAATCAAACCAAAAAATTAACTAATGTTCAATCCAATTTTTAGGTTAAATTAAAAATGATGTATCAAATAATCAAACTCTAACGTGTTCATTTCTAATTCAATTATTGGTGGTCAATCAATCATTAAACTAGAAGTTAATAAAGTGCAATTGAATTGAAATGTAAATAATAATTCATTAGATAAAATAATGAGAATTTATTACAAAATTGGGATTGTTAATCAAGCACCCAAAAAAAATTTAGCTTAACATGAATATTAAACAAATCAATGTAATATCCATAATCAAACTAAAATATCAGTAGAAATTAAGAAGAAGAAAAGTTATTATGCTCTATTGAATCTTCAAATCTGGAAATTGGAGATTGGTGGTCTCCAATCCTTTAAGCCCAAGTCAAAATAACCCTCAAGAACAAAAATAATTCATTCTCTTGTCAACAGGTCTACTAGAGGATGAATTTACCAACCAAGAAGTCTCTTGTATGTATGGAAAAAGAAAAAAGAAAAAGAAGAATTTTGAAACCCTAAAATGTGTTTCTTTCAATCTCAGAGAAAAAGATGAAATAAAAAGATAATCTTTTACTCCTAAACTAAGTCTAACTCTCAAGATGTGTTATTTCTTTTTATAGGAGTAAAAAATCCTAAAAGAATTGATAAAAATCGGAATTGACAATTGTTCACGTGATCTGCAATATCCCAGTCGTTGCATGCATGCGATGGGCGTCGCGAGGTCGCGATGAATTAATGCTATCTTGATGAGATTAGGCGTCGTGTGTACATGATGGGCGTCGCGCCTGCAATTGAAGCTTGCTATTTGCCTTTTATCACAAGCATGCAATGACTGTTACGAGGTTGTGATGAACTTCTATCCACTAATCAATTATTTTAGCTTCCTTAATGCCTTCAGTGAACTCCATTGTTACCCAAAATGCCTCTAAAACTCAAATCAACTATCAAAACAAACCTCTTATACTCATTTTCATCACCTAAAACATAAAAAAACGAAAAAATGTAATTAAATATCAAATATACCCAAAAATCATATAACAAATGTCGACGCATTATTATCTTGCTCTCTAAAATCTATATTATCTCTCCTTAAATTGAAGAGCAAAAAGGAATTTCTCATCAATATTTTTATTATTTTTCTTTCTTTTTCTTTTTTCTTTCCTCTCTTTTTTTTTTATCCTTCTTTCTCTCTTTCTTCACATTTAGTTTTATTAATAAAAAATTAAAATAAAGAGTGAAATGAGAAATATTGTTGGAGTATATATAATTTTCAAACAAACTAAAATAGAAACTGTATTTTTTATAATATAAAAATGAACGAAAAAAATATTGTTAAGGATGTTCATACTCAAGCGAAACGACTTCATTAGTTTAACAATAATGCTAACTTCGTAATGAAGTTAATTATTTTGAAGATTTGCAAAAATACACCTACTTCATTAACAATTTTTTAAATTTATTATCCTACTAATCAAAAAGATTAATATTAATTAAACCGATTGAAATATTGAATAGCCTTAAAACTTGCTTAAAATCAAGAAAGAAAAGTGTACAATTTGTTCCATATATTTTATCACAATCTATTAATACATCGTTCTATTAGATTTTTTGTTAAAAGACATTAAACTATGGTGAAATGACAAAAAGAAATTACTATTTATCCTCTAAAGTTTGACATATTACACTAGCATTTTCTCTGCAAGTTTGATATATTGTATTAGTATTCCTCTCAAATTTGACATTTTGTATTAGTATTCATTTGAATAAAAGAAAATATTTTTTATGAGTAACGGTAAATATCTTAAAATTTAACAAAAATGCTATATAATTTCATTGCGATAAAATAGAGGAGCAAATTTTATAATTTGCAAACCTCAAGAAGAGATTAATTATATCTGTAGTCACTGAACTTTGTAAATATTACATTTAAATGACCTAACTTTTCTTTTACACAAAAATAACTGCACTTAACTTAAGTTGCACAAAAATTACTTTCAGGCAATTAGATGCTCGAATGCTGAGCTGGAGGCCAAACTGTACATATATTCATCACACACATAAGCACCAGACGCCACATCATTGCCATGTAAGCAATATTAACACGTAGGATGACACGTGGGGATGAGAAACTAACCGGTTTAATGAGAGATTGATCAGAAATGGGTTAAAATTTCTTACCAAATCTCTTATTAAACCAATTAGTTTCTCATTGCCATGTGTCATCCTACGTGTCAATATCGCTTATATGGCAGTGAGGTAGCAATGATATGGCGTTTGGTGCTTATGTGTGTGATGACTAGGTGTACATGTTGACCTCCAGCTTAACATTCGAGCATCCAACTGCCCGAAAGTGATTTTTGTGCAACTTAAGTTAAGTTCAGTTATTTTTTTGTAATAAAAAATAAATTTAGTCATTTAAATGTAATATTTGCAAGGTTCCGTGATCACATATGCAATTAACCCTTTTAAGAAGTATTAATATATTATGTCAAATCACAAGAGTAAATGATAATTTTTATAAAAATGACATTTATTTTGAGGTACGCATTTTATTACAAACAATCCGCTTTAGTCTTAATCTTTTCCACATATTAATTAAATAAAATCCTAGTTATTCAAAGATTGCAGCTTAGTTAGCAATGCAAGCTGAGTATATTGAAAAGAGTTTTTGAATTCGAACCCTACTAAATGCATCTTTAGAAATGAGTGGAGAGACTTAACTGTAACTAAACTCTGAATAGAATTATCTCAGACCGTAAAATAGATGAGAATACTTATGGTTTATAAAAAAATCTAGTTAAAAAAAAACCTAATTATTACATATAAATAAAACCTAGTTCAAATTAATTTACAAGGGAAAAAGGAAACGAAAAAAGCAATAGAGAATAGAGATTAATCATCCAATCTTACTATGTTGTGTACATAGATGGAGAAATAATTTATTAGATGGATTCAATTTACTATATTATTTATAGATTAATATAATTATTTGTACAAAGTAGGCCATCAAAGGCTCTAAAGATTTATTCCATTGTGCGACATCTTCCTCCAACTAATTGGGTAAAGGTGAATGCAAACATATTGGCTTTTGGATCTCCAGGTATTTCAAGAGTAGGAGGTATTTTTCGAAATAGAAGGAGATTAGTTTTAGGGGCATTTGCACTCCTTCTCGGCAATGGGCATGCGATTGAGACAGAAATGAATGCACCGATTTATGTAGTGAATTTAACTTGGCAGAAAAATGTTATTAGTGATGTGTATATAATAGTATATTCACTGCTTTTTATATATTAAATAATATACTACAATGGACATGTATATATTTCATATTCATAATAAATAAATATTCAAGTTGTTGATATTATGAATGTAATAGTTACATATACTATGAAAAATATGGCTATTTGATTATTCACAGATAATTTGTTATCAAGTTGTTGATAATAATGAGATAAATATCTCTGGTAAAAGATAATTTTAAAAATATTCGATATAGGACAATGAATTAGACATTCATTGAATCTCTAAGTTATCGCATGGTTTATTTTGAGAAGGAATCTCATTCTCCATGATATAATGATATTTAGATAAACCAGTGGGTTTTTAAAGAGTTAAGAGTACCAAACAGTAACGTCTGATAATATAATTGCATAGATAATGTTAGATATCAATAATTATTATCTTGGTCATAATATATGAGTCTTTTATGACTCGAAGTCAGTTGACTTGAAGTGTCAAGACTGTCATTTCATAGGTAGCTGTAGAGGTGCTCTTGCCTTGTACTGAGCTATTCATCATTGGTAATCCGACTCGTAGTCATCACAATTAGTCATGTAGTGAGACATGAGATTACCAATAGTATGACTCATTACCCTATAGCACCAGAGCAAGATCCTAATAGAGTTGATAGTTTGATTCTGATAAAATAAATTTCTGACCAGGAGAAATATGACTTATTCAATGTAAAATTAAATTATTAATTAGATTAATAATGATAAGTCTTATTTTAATCAGAATACAAATTATCACTCATTAGAATATTGACCAATAAAGTTTAACATGTTCTGGCTCTTAATCAATATCAGAATAACTAGATGACTTAATATTATGATTTAGAGGTCAAACTAATATTTGAAATTTTATCTGTAATTAAAAGGAGAATTCTGGAAGGATATTTAATATATCCAAGTATATGAAAAATTCAAAAATAGTGTCAAATATATTATTGACCTTATAAGTCACAGCCAAAATAAATTATTTGGCTAGTCTTTATTTACAGATGTGAGGAGTAATTTAATTGAAAATTAAATTAGAAATGATCACTTATACTTTTTGAGTAAAAATTAATGTTAATTAATTTTAACTATTTCTCCTATTTATAATTTTAATTAAAGTGTTAATTAAACTTATTATAATTTAATTAAATTGTTAATTAAATTAACTATAATGATATATTAAAGTAATTATTATGGTTAATATAAGAGAATATTGATTCTATAATTAATAGTAATAGCTATAAAATAAATTATACAATTATTACATTATTATTGCATCATAAATCAAAAATTAAAAAAAAAAGAATAAGTCATTTTTTTTATCATGTCTACCAATCTTATTTAATAAGGTTGAATTTTTTTTTTGTTGGCCTTTTATTCTGCTTGTTCTTCTTCTCTTCTATGCGTGGGTGGATTTGATCTGCTCCAAATTTTTTTGTTTTCTTCTTTGAGCAAAAACACTAAGAAAGGTTCTAAAAGTGTTGAAACTTAAAAATTTGAAAATGAAAGATATTTGTGATTATATATATATGTAACTAGTAAATGAATTTCATTAACGCGACTAAATTTTTTGGTATTTTTATTTGGTTTGCACACTTGATGAACTCGGTTATAAAATGTTTATATAAACTTTTTATTTTTCCATTTTGTTTTAAAATAATGGGATAATCTTGACAAATGAATTTTATTTATAAAAGTTATAAAATATATTTTGGTAAAAATTATGGATAAATGCTTAAAGTTAACATGAAAAATATATATTTTTATGTCATGCAATATTTGATTGCATATTTCGGTTAAATTAAAATTTTTTAAAATATTTAATTTTAACCGAAATCTAGAACTACTCTCAATTCAAATAAATTTTCCGCTTTCAATAAAAATTTGGAAGCAACTTTGGCTAGAGTGCGACTCTATGTATGTAGTGGAGTTCATTAGAAATAACAATTATACAGTTCCTTGGAAGCTTAAGCAGCAATGGTCAGACTGTTAGAAGATTATGAAGGATATGCATGTTGTTACTTCACATATTTATCGTGAAGGAAATCAACTGGCCGATAAACTAGTATGATTTGGAGCTACTGCATCAGCACACCATTGGTGGACAACATCACCGGATTTCTGTGTCAACTTTAGTGGCAAAGAAAATTTTCGTTTTATGTTAATGTGAATACTATAATTGGTTCAACTTAATTTAGATAATCGTTACGTCTATAATTTTTAATCTTAATTTTTTTTTATAAAAAAATAAAATAATTAAATATATATTTACAGATAACTGGATATGATAAATTGAATATATGTAAAAAGATACAGGAGAAGCCAACGTGTAGATTTCCCAATAGGATAAAGTGATCCAATCAAAATTCCAGAGAGGGCAAAGGGTAACAGATGATGCAAGCATATTACGTCATCTTTTATTATTATTATGGAAAATTAACTCAAAAGCGAATGAAGCATCCAAGATGCGACCAAGAATCTTCTCATCTTATTTCCGCGTTTCTACTGGGCAGTAACTACTGAAACTTCAGCATCACTGCCTAAATCTATCCAAGAAATTTGTTTGGAAATCATTAATCCATTTACGAATCAAATTAACAAAAAAAAAACTATTGTATAAATATGATTTTTTGATAATTTATATTTAATTTAAAAAATAAAATATATTATTTAAGTCTAATTAATAATCGAAAACTTAGCCAATAAAGTTGAAGATATTCAAATTCGAAATATATAATCGAATCTCCTATACTAAAAGAAATAATTGACGATTTAAGTTGAATTAATGGGTTTGAAATGGTCAGCACTCGGAATATATACAATTATCAAACCATCGTACAGAAGAGTCACTTTCTTCTCAGTACACATAATTCTTTTTTTTTTTTTTTTTTTCTTTAATCCCTTAACTTCCTCATACCTTCTCAATGAAGAAAAACTGTGTCCCCATCTTTACCTGCACAATATAAATACCCTTCTCCTTTTCGCACATTTAGCACTTGCCTTGATTCCTTTTCCTTAGATATTCCCGTTTTCATATCCTTAATTAATGCTTACATCTTCTCAAAAAAAAAAAATTCTTACATCCTTCCATGTTTATTGATTTTAGTTCATATTTTCGAAGCTTTTTTGCCTTACTGTTCTTATTGTATACTTCATTTCCGCACATGCCCATAGTTTCTTTACATGAGATAACAAATCTTTTCCACCCAAAACCAGGCCATAGCTATCAGTGTTCGAGCTTCGAAGCTTATATTGTTAATTCCAGTTTTCTTGTTTTCTAAAAGAAAAAAAAAAGGAGATGGCCATGGATTGGGAACACAAGAATCTCATCCATGAACTAAGCCAAGGGAAGGAATTAGCAGAAGAGTTAAGGAATCACTTTCACAATTGTATATCATCTCCTCAAACCCGTGAATTCCTCATTGAGAAGATACTTTCTTCATATGAGAAAGCACTTTCTACGCTGAATTGGAATGGTTTTCCAGTTTATGAATCACCAAATCCCTTAATTCCCACTTGTACCCCAACCAGTGATATCTCCACTAGAGATTTCAAACACCCAGCTCAAAAAAATGTTTCCAAGAAAAGGTAAGTTCTTTCAGTTACGGTAATGGATTTAAATATGATGGATTTTAATCTAACGACTTGTTGGGTGTTGTTTGGATACTGTAGAAAGACGCAACCAAGATACACTGAGCAAGTGAAGGTTGGTTCTGGAACTGAGTCGGAAGGGTCACTTGTTGATGGTTATAGCTGGAGAAAATATGGGCAAAAAGATATTCTTGGAGCCAAATTCCCAAGGTGAGAACTGAGAACTGAAAATTTCTTTCTTCTCTTCCTTATATTTTCAGCATATAGTGTACTAACAACGACGACGTATTCAAATGCAGGGGATACTACAGATGCACCCATCGACATTCACAAGGTTGTTTGGCCGTGAAGCAAGTTCAAAGATCAGACCAAGACCCTTCAGTCTTCGAAGTGACATACAGAGGAAGACATACATGCGTACAGTCCTCTCATTTGGGCATGCCAAACAATAGTAAACATCAGCAGGAGGCAGAACAAGTGTTTGTTAACTCGGGTGAAACTGAGGATTTAGGAATTTTTCCATCGTTCTCCAGATTGGATCATGAAAATCATGAACTGGTTGAGGTTTCACCGGCCTTTATATCGCCGGCGACATCAGAATCCAACTATTTTTCGGCGTCGTCTTGCCATATGGACAATTTTGGCATAGAATACAACTTGCAGACCCCAGAGTCGGATCTCGGTGAGATCATTTCGTTTCCAACTTCGGCGGCCGATTCCCGTGTCGACGATTTTGATTTCTCTATTTTCGACTTTGATACCAGTTTTCCATTTGACAATTTGGAATTTAATTAGGTATATAGAAATAAAATTTTGGAACTAATGTATTTGCTGCTACTTTACTCTCTTTTTTTTTTTTTTTCTCCATATATTCAGAGAGTTGTGTAATGATTGTTGCAAGTATTTTTTTCACACGTGCCAAATTGCAGTGTTGTTGCCCTTAAATTGGGTGGAATAAAGAAAGTTGTTTCCGTACATCTAATCTAATCCACAACTAGAAGCTGCTCAAATTGTACCGTGACCGCTGACTTCGGTGTACGTATTATTATAGATAGAAGGTTTGGCAATTTTATTAATAAAATAAATTTATATACGTATTAAATATATAATAATAATTTTATAAATATTTTTTATTAGTTTATTAAAAATAATTTATTAGAAATAAATTAAATATTTATAATAAAATAAAATAATATAATATTTAATAAATTAAATGTAAATATATATTTTTTTAAAACATTCAATAAATTCATACATATTTATTAAATTAAATAAATAATTAATTAATTTCTATTAATAAACTAATTAATATTTGTTAATAATTTAATAAATCTCAATAAAGTAATAAATATTTAATTTATTGTTAATAAATCTTTTACTTTATTGATAATGACCTACAATTTATGATAAATGAATCTACAGTTTATAAGTTATAGTTTACTAATAATAAACCTATAGTTTACTAGAAATAAATTTAATAAACTGATGAATATTTACTTTATTCGTAATGAACCTATAGTTTTATAATAAATAAATATTTCTCAATAAACCAATAAATATAATTACAACATATAATGAATATTTACAAAATTGTTACAGTGTATTTAATAGTTGAATAAATTTATTTTATTTATAAAATTGCCATTACTTTTTGTACGTGTGATATACTATTGGTTTATAATTCTATATGGACCAGAGTCCGTGTATAACAATCATATAAACTGATGATCTAAGACAAGAAGCCCAACAATGATATGAGTTCAGAGCTTAATGCCCAACAGGCCCACAAATGCCACCGATACTGGGCTTTTATCCCTTAGTATCGGAATTTCGTAAAATTTTATAATTTTAATAAAATACGACCTTATCTAATATAATATAACTATTTATCGCAATCTACTCAAACTATGTATCTAAATTAAAACTATTCAAAATAAATATTAATTTTTACGTTTTTTTTCCACATATGTAATATTGCAACAATAAGATAAAAAAATAATAAATTATAAAAAGTTTATCTTTATATTTTATTATGTCTATTTTAATTTTTGTTTGTATCTATTGATCTTATTTAATAAATATAAAATATATATATCTAACGTTTTACATTTTATTTAAAATAATTAGTACAAGCCACGTATTGCATGGAGCTAAGTTGAGTGTGTATATATAAACAAAATTTTTAAGTAGACTCATACTACTGCATCATTTATCCCAATTATTGAATAATATATATTTAATTATTTTATTTTTATTAGTGGATATGAATACATGTATTATTGTATAATCGGATTAATGTAACGATAATATCTAAAATTTTCTCATATATATAACTGCTGTTCGGTGAGTAGTTGCAACATTAACTTGTAAGTTGCCAAGTCCAACTTTCATGTGGAATCTTAAGGAGAGGAGAAGAGTTCACATCGGAAAATTGGAAAATGTCAAATAAATTCTAGAATCATAATTGTACCTTCTAGAATAATTGGATCACATTACCATCTGATTAATCAAAGTAATTACTTGAATTATATTCTTATAAACAATAATTGAAATATAAATTATAATATATGAATATGCAATTACTTAGAAAATTTTGTGAAACATTTTAGAATTCATTGTTATTCACGCATCATATACGCACTGTTTTGCAAATATATATCCTCACTGTGTGTAATTTTAAAATTTAATTATATTTATCGCTATATTCAAACTCAATTATTTTTTTTTTTTCATTAATAAATTTTAATTTAATTAATAATATTGTAATTCAATGGTATAATTGTAAAATAAAACGTTGATTTAGACTAAAAAGAATTCAAAAGATAAAAAATAGTAATAGTCTTTCGATTATTTCTTTTAAAAACTATTTAATTTTCGGAAAGATCATTACTAACGGTACGTATTTTTCGTCAAGTAGTATTAATCTATTATAAACTAAACAATTTTTTTTCTACATAATTAGATTTTTTTAATTTACATATATATATATATATATTTACATGTAATTTTGAAATTTGAATTATCAGTAATTTAAGTTCTGGCCGTATTATTAACATAAAAAAATTTCCCTCGAAAATAAGGAAAAGGGTTGATAAATCACTTATAGTGTGTGATTATTTCAATGTTTGTGGTATAATTGGACAGGCTACTAAATTACAAACATCTTAGTAGTTTAGACGGCATTGCACATGATAATTGATTCAAACACAATGTTCAGATTTTATCGTTTTTTAAATTATTTTATTACACACTCCAAGTATATGAAGTAAAATAGCAAAGATGATGAGATGCATCATTTATAAAATTAAGGCGAAATTATGACCATTTAAAACTCCTAAAATGAAGCACTTATTCTGGATAATTGCTTATTCATAAAATCAATATTTATTTTATTATTTTTCTGTTTCTATTTTAAATGTCGTTTGAGAAAAAAATATATATAATTTGTTCTAATTAGTTAAAATAAATTATTTATTTATAACTTGCATATATCTTGATTTTAAAGTAAATAAATTCTTTATTTTCATTTTTTTAAAATAATATTTTTAATATTATAATACACTTGGAAGGAAACCATGAAGTATTAGCTTATCCGAGAAAAAGAAAAAGAAAAAGAAAACGAAGACGAAAAATGGAGTTGATAATGGGAATTCATTCAATTAAATTGTGGTGGTGGAACACCAAAAGAGTGGGCGGTCTCAACTTTCACACATTAGATAATGGCTGCCCATGTTTGACGTATGGGCCCACAAATTGACACATGTGGTGATGGTAGGCTTAGGTAATCCTTTCCTCATTGTAATTCAAACAACATTCTGTTGTTTTCACGTACGTGCCACCATACAAGTGGCTATATATATATATTGAAATTTCCCCTATATTTATTTAATTTTATTCGAGATAAGTCCTTTTTTTTTTTTTTCCATTTGTTAATGGAAAGTATATTTGTCTACGGATTAACCAAAAACGAAAAGGGAAATTTATATATAAAAAAAAAATCTTCAAACTTCACACTTTTCATATCCGATTCTATATAAATTTGAGTTTAATTATATTAATTTATAATTTCATAAGAAATTCTCTCTCAATTCAATGAATCTCACTCCAATTGTATGCGGCGCTTATATGGAAAATCGATTTAAATTTAAAAAAATTAGCTGGTTGTTACTACTAGCATTAACATATAAAAAAAAAATAATTGCCATATAGGATTGGAGTGAAATTCATTATATTAGAAGCAAGATTTGTTACTAAATATAAAATTCATATAATTAAACTCAAAATTTTATAAAATTGAATATAAGTATTGAAAAAACATAACTTTTTATGGAATTTTTTCAAAAGAAAATGATCATATCTTCCAAATTCCTGTGACAGAGTTTTAAAGTTGGAATATCCCTATATATATTTACTGGATTAGTATTCTCTCAAATTTAATGAAATAGGATACATAAATGAATGGTTAATTAATTATTATCAAATAAATTATTTTTACAAGAAAATTTATAAGTTATAGTCTTAATTATTTGTTTATCAATGAAAAAAAAAAACATATTGAGTGAACATTAAAAAAAAATTTAATCCTACATTTGTTCGGGAGCTTTTTCATGTGTTTGATAGGAAAGAAACGGATTTGGGAAGAAAAGATTGAAAGGGATGTAATAATATATATATATTCACAAGAATTAGTATTTTTTTTTTCGGGTTTAAATAATTTTTCGTTTTTAGGTGCAAGTGTTCTACAAGAGTGAAAGTGCTATCCCTTCTTATTTCAAAAACCAATCCTGACTTTCTTTCTTCTTTTTTTTTTTTTTTTAAAAAAAACAATTTTATTTCGTTTTTGAGTGATTATATATATATATATATAAGAATTAGGAAACAAAATTTGTCAAAATAAAATAATATCGATTTCCTTTTCACCCCTTTATTTTTAAATCCTCCCACCTATTTGTAACCAAACAAGACGATAAAAGGATTCAACAGAACATACCTAATTCATATATAAAATTATATAAGTGTGCATAATAATGAAAAATGAACAATAATTTATTTAAAAAAAAAGAAACAGAGAAAGAAAAACGAAACAGTATGCCCAGTTCTCAGTTAATTTGTTTTCATACCTTCCTTCTAGATTCAGAATATTCTTTTGTATTATATTGGCTAAGTATTGAATTCATGACTTTTTATATATATTTTATAGTAAATTTATCAATTATTAAATTAGCCCAATGAGTTTTTTTTTTTTTTTTTGGGGGGAGGGAGGGACAAACTGATCATATATCAACCAAAATTCCAATACCCTATAACCTCACATGGTTTTTCTGTATGGCTGAGAGCAACACGACATATGGAAATCACTAAGCTTGGAGGCATTCAGCTAAAGTATATCTAATTGGGGTCACCCATTTGTGAACATGTTTTCTTTCTTTTTTCCCCATTATATGTATATATAGATCAAAAGCAAATAATTAACTTATAATTGTGGTGTCTATGACACTATGACAGCCACCTACTACAATTTAATCCCAATGCTAATGACCTTTTTTTTTTTTTAATTTAACCAAAATTTCTTTGTCATTGGGTCCACTATTTTTATTTCAATATGGCTCTTTATTGCAATATATAGTGGCCTCACCTTTCTCACCTACTTCTTGAAAAGGCTATGCAAATATAGCAAATTCTTGAAAGCTATGTAAATATGCATTCAATCTATCCACTGCAATGTTTCTAAAGCCTGATGATCAAAAATCAAACCGGTTTTATTAATTTTGATTTTTTTTTCCTTCTGTATATTCATATAAGGAGTCATATATATAACAAGCAATGTCTTGAACCGGTGGTAAGCAAACTATCTAAGCTATTCGGACCGAATCATCAATAAATAAGTTTCATGATTTAACCGGTGACAATAAAAAAAAAAAAAAAACTAAAAGTAAATACAAAACGGTTAAAAGAACAAAGGACAAAAAGTAAAAAAAGTGGAAATTGATCCCATTCAGCAGGATCTCTATGCTTTTGTTTTGATCTATCTAGAAGAGAGTGTCCTATGATCATAAAATCATAGAAACCGAACCCACCAACAAAAAAAAAAAAAAGAAAGTATTATAAATTAAGTTAATGACTACACAAAATACTAAAACACTTCACATAAACTAAAAACTCTTATACAAACTTAAAAAGCTTCTGAATTATCTATATGCATATATGGTATTTATACTGAAATTAAGTTTATTTTTCTGAACAAAGAAATAGAAGTTTTTTTAAGTGGGTTTATGATTCTTCCACTTGTGAACCAAATCGGAGAGTGCCTTAGTAGATGAGCCATTTTCACTAAGCACCATGGCTGCTGCATCTTTAAGGTGCTTCATTTTGTTGCGGACTTTTTTCCCTTCTTCTCCTTCCATTAAGCTTCTTACAACGTTGGCTATCTCTTCTCTTCCAATTATACCATTTTCACTATCTTTCTTAGGTCTCAAGGCTACTTTTACATCCTCAGTTAGCAACACAGCATTCATTTTCTGTTCAGCATATAGTGGCCATGCAATTAGTGGCACGCCATTAACCACACTTTCAAGGGTTGAGTTCCACCCACAGTGGGTTAAAAACCCGCCTGTTGACCCGTGACTCAAAACTTGTGCCTGCGGCGCCCATGATGGTACAACTATACCCCTCCCTTTGGTGCTATCCAAGAACCCTTTTGGCAAGAAGTCAAAAGGGTCTTTTTGGCTTTGCACACTAAAATATGAGGCATTAGCTACTCCATCATTAGGACTTCTTACTACCCATAAAAATCTTTGTTCACTCATTTCTAGCCCTAAAGCTAATTCATTTAGCTGATCATAAGATAAGGTCCCACCACTCCCAAACGATACGTAGAGTACTGACCCAATGGGCTGTTCATCCAGCCATCTCAAGCATTCTGACCCATCCGCTGACTCAGCCCCACCCAGGTTCACTAAGGGACCAACTGGATAAACCGGCGGCTTACGCTTGCTTGCGTCTTGTTCTTCTTCTTGCAGAGCTTTAATGGCTCCTCCTTCCAAGTCCATAAAGCTATTCACCATGATACCTTGAGCCAGCCTATATCTCTTCACATGATGAAGAATCCATTTGTATGCATCCCTCTTCCGATCTTGAACCGGATCGAGCAAATCCTTCCCATGTATCGGTATGCAGCCAGGGATTTTTATCGGCTCTTCGAGCTCCCGATACTCGCACGAAACCTGCTTATCGAGCTCAGGTAAAATTGTGAAAAGAGACAAAGTCATAGCAGTAGAAGGGAAGAAAATGTAAGGTGCGATGTTCAGTTCATGAGCAACATCGAATGCATCTGTTCCGAAAAGATCAACCACCAAACCCGCAAGCTTCAGGGGCTTCAGCACGTCTCTCAAAGAAGGAAGCGAGCGTACTACTGTAAGCGAAATCATAGTTTCTACATCCGTACCATGAGGGAGATCAGATAAGTCCACCGGAGGAAGAAATGTGTAGCTTATACTGCTGGGAAGAGATTCAAGAACCGATTTTTGGGCTGTAGAAGGAGGGCCATTGGTTGGGACAACGAAGGTGATGAAGAGATTGTGATAATGAAGGAGTCGTTTAGCTAACTCAACGAGAGGGATAAGGTGACCCATCCCCGGAGTCGGTAGAATAGCTATCTGGGTGGGAATTTCTGTTTCCAATTTCGCAGCCATTGATGGAATAAGCTAAGCTTTTCTTTTCTTTTGTGGTTGATTATGGTTTTGTTATAGATATGTGGTAGCTAGGTGTATGGCATAAGAGAGAAGATATAGTTCTTTATATAGAGGGTAGCTTTTTCTATTATAGAAATTTCTTTATCTCTGGTCTACAATTTCACATACCCATCAATAATAGAATGACATTAAGTCCAAACATACAATAATAAATTTATGTGTAAAGGGATTAATTAAATAAATTAAAAAAGAGATGTATTTGTAAGTATATATGTGTCATTTTTTGTTTGGCGGAGGAAATTAAGTATTATATTGTTTGTGTATATATATATATACATATGTTTAATTGGTTGGATGTTTGAAGAATGGAAGAGAAATTTGGAGAAGAAGAGATTAATATATATCATTAATTTTTAAATAATTTCGTTTATTTAATTATCTTATTCATTATGTAATTTAGAATTCGTCTAATAATATAATATAGAGAAAAAATTTAATTTGACTAAATATACAATATTATTTATAAATAAATTTAATTATTATAAATATATATTTAATTATTTTAATCAATAAAAATAAAATAATTAAATTTGGCGCTGATAAATGAAGAATTAGTGCAAGGAGATGTGGGTGTGTGATAGGTGATGTCAGTTCCAACGTAAGGCTTAGGTTATCAGCGCCTTTATATGCTTCCGTGTTTGGCTTACATATTTTATTTGCCTAGCAATTTCGAGGATGTAATTATACTTACTGTAGATGTCCATATATATATATATTTATGTACCTTCAGTTCTAAACAAAGATGCAATAAATACCAACCATATATATTAAGCATAATCCTTTCTAAATCAAAGATTTTGTTTTTTTTTTCTTCATAATCTTAATTTGCTCTTCTATATTATATATCAATGAATAATTGGAAAACAAAAATTTACATCCTCGTATAGAAATTCAAGTAAACTGGTGATTAATTTTGTCAGAAATTTATGGTTGTGCTGTGCCACCATCCGCCATTAATGTTTCTTGAAGAGTGTTAATTGCATTATTGGCATTGACTTTTTCTTTATTTTTTAAAATAATATGTATCTATATATATAATATATTAAAATTATGTCGTTTAATATATATATATTAGAAATTAAGATAGTCGGCACTTCTCTTGTAAAAAAATTGAAATTAATTATTTTAAAAATAAACAAGTAAACAAATTAACATTAACATTAACCATTAATTAATCGATAATTATACAGAATGGTAAGTTTTAATTTCATTGTGCAATTGGATTGCAGCTTAATTGCCAATCTGAGCCCCTTCTAGACAGAAGCTTCGTTTATAAAATCATTCAACTAACCAACTGCTCCTTTTCCTTTTAATAAAAGGAAAAATTAGTATTTACTCCCTCTAATATTATATAATATGTTAGTGTCTTTCTAAAATTTAAAAAATATACAATTTATAGTTTGATTAAATATATTATTATATTTTTAATATTTAAAAATTATATTATTTACCCTATAAAATTTTAACATATTGTATTTGTACTTTTCTACAAATTTAATTTACTAAACTAATAAGCAAAAAATAGTATTCATTTTTACTAATATATCTTTTTTTTTTAATTTCAGAGAAATATTAATATTTTATTTTAAAATACAAAAAATAAATAATATATTTTTTAAGTTTTAAAGAAATATTAGTATATTATATCCTAATAAATATAAATTTTCTCCTTAAAAAATCCTGCTACTCCTTTTCATTGCTTTTTTTTTTTTTCGCTTTTTCCATGCATCATTTTGAAATCATCTCTCCAATAATGATACGATTAGGTTTATTATACTTTAATCAAATATGCACGTTCTAAAATTCTTGAAAATAAAGAAAACTTTAAATTAATAAGTTCTAATGTATGTATATTTATTTAATTCTTCAAAAGTATATTATTTTTTTTTCAATTTACAATCAGTATATCAAAAGTCAACCCTTTTTTTATCTGTCTTTTTATAATTAATTATAACTATCATTTTGAAGGGAACATTATTTAGAACCTTAATTTAAATATTTAATTATTGAGATGAAATATAGATTCATCCGGAATTTATGAGAAAATAAATGAACATTCGAGAAGGAAAATAATGCTAGATTATAATTACTAATGATACGATATATTACTTTTCCTTTAAATTTGTAATTGGAAATCTTATAAGAGATGCCGATAAAGAGATTAAAAAAATAAAAAGAATTATTGGAAGAAGAAATTGACTACAATAATACGAAGAACAAATGCAATTCATGCGGAGTAATATACAAAAGGGCGACAGTGAAAGGATGTAATTAATGAGGAATCCGTTAATAATAACTGATTAAAATTAAAAATTGTTGGTGGAATAGTTAAAAAAAAAAAAATGATTGTAACGGTGCACCATCGTAATTAATTATTTGGTCAGAAATGGTGACTATGGCTATGGAAAACAGTGACGGCGCCATTATGAAAACATGATCGATGCATCTCCGTAGCATCTCTTGGTTTGGGCCATCGCCTTTTCTCTTATTTTATTAAAGGCTTGACACATGTGTGATTTCCTGAATTTTTCACTTTATTATTTGGATAGGTTTTTGAAATTCTTTTTTTTTTTTCTAATTTATTTCCAATAAAATTTTAAAAATATAATAATTTAAATATAAATTTATATTTTTAATATAAATTCAACTGCGATATCCGTATGATAATAAATCTTATATATTTAAAATTTCATATAAAATAAATTTGATAAAAAATAAATTTTAAGGGAAGTAAAAACCGATATAAAAAACAGACTAAGAAAATAAAAAACTCAAGGAAACGAGGATAAGTTTAGCCTTTATTAGATGTAAAGTCCCCCACAATCATTACACGGATAAAAGTGTTATAATTATATGAAGAAAGTTTTTTTTTATTATTATTTTTTTATTATCTTAAGTAATTTTTCATTTAAAAAAATATTTTGAGTAATTTAAAATTTATTATCCAATAAGGTAGATATATTAATCTTCTTATATTAGATATGAAAAATATTACGTCTCGCACCTATTTTTATACAATTTTCTATTTAATTTATATTAAAAAATATATATATTTTATTGGTTCATCTATTTATACTACTGAATGTGTATTTTATCGGCATAGGAGATAAAATAGATTTAGTTATGTAGCATTAGATAATTTATAAATGTTAGTTTTTCATGCACAACCCATCTCAATGAAGCAGATAAAGGACAGATTGACCATTTATTGGTTATAACTTATAGCTCTTACTCATTAATGCTGTGCTAATAACTCTTGATCACAGATTTCTTACAATGTTAAGAATTCTTGTTTAGATAATTTTGATTTTTGAGGATGGCTGATTGGGCCTGAATTGGACCATGGGCTTTTCTCCTGGGTTATGAATGAGCCCATTCAGTATTTGAGGTCGCATAAAACACGGAGTAGGCCTGGATGGTTCCAGTGGTTTTCAACTGGAATTTGGGAGAAAGCTGAAATCGCCGACGAGAAGAAGATGATATACCGAAAATGGAGTCTGTTAACTGGCCCGACGGCAATCCTCGGAGGAATCATTGTTACCTTGGCTGTTGCCAACTTTATTTTCGTTGAGAACGTAAAGTTTTCTTTTCTCTTCTTTCGATTTCTGAATCCTTGATTTTTTTTTTTTTTGGGTGAATCAAAGAATACAACTTTACCATCATAAAAATTGTTCCTTCTCGATTTTAGTTTTTAGAATGATATGCGTTGAGATCTAGTTATCATGTTTAGATCTGATTTTAGAGGGACATCTTTCGTGTGGAATATTCTCCTTCTGATCTTAGTTGGGTGTGTAAAGATTTGGTTTTTCCTTACGGAGCTATGAACTAGATGAGAGATTTTGTGAGGAATTGTTATTGAGACTTAGGCAGGCAGTTTGAAATTTCACTCGATCTCAGGTTAACACAGCTCTACAGTGTATTTTAATGTGTGGGAAGAGGTGCTTTTACTTGGAAATTATCATATGAACATAGAGAAATGCTAGCAACAGTCAATTGAAATACTGCCTCTCCACTGCTCACCATCTTATTGTTTGGCGAGTATTTATTAGGAGATAAATAAAAGAGCAATTAATTACTTTTGGAGTTACTTTTTCCTCACCAAACAATAGAATGGTAAGTATTGGACATATCTTGAAAAAGTCACTGTCACTAGCATTTCTCTATGAACGTAATAAAGCGCCTGTTATTGTCTTGTTGGGGGTGAAAGATCATACTTGTTGAGCATTTTGGGATTTCACTCCTGTTTTTCTGCTGCTAAGGGAAGAGGCAGATTTATAATGTATGTGTTTTTATATTTTATGCTCATCCATTGCATTTTTAGTTCATTATGATGGTAGTTTTCCTTATGTTGTACTTGTAGTATACTGCTTAAGCTGGGCTTATTGTATTTTATGTTTGACCATGAAAGAGGGGATACCAGGTAATTGTTATGAAATATGTGTAAGATAAATGCAATTATTTATGATGTATCCTCTCATCCTCTTATTAAGTAGTTCCCTTCTATGCTCAGCTTGCAGAAAATAAGATGATTAAGAGTTATGTACTTCTATGGATTCATTTGTCTTTGTAATATGAAGTTGTTAGATCATTGAATTCAAGAATTTTTTTTTTCATTGTTTGGGATGTCATCAAGTATTTGGGAGGTTAACTGATTGTTGTGGTTACTTATTTGGAAGTTATCGTCTGGAATATGGCTATCTATTGATCATGTTTTTGTTCAAGAAATTGTTTTGCTAGATTTTTCATAAAGTTATGATGTTGACGGTAAGCAACATTTATCAATCTGAGATCTTGCAAATTATTTGGAATTTGCAGGATCCATTTCTTAAACCAGAGCAAAAGAAGCCAGATTCACCACCTTCAACCAAATAGAAAGGAAGCAAAGAGAATGCCCTATGAATATGACGTAAGCTTTTCTGGTGGTTTTTGACTTTTTGTAGTTGTTGAATATGTTTTGGTAAACGTATGTTTGAGCTGCAGCTTGGGACGAGTTCTTCCTTTAATAATATATCAGATCATTGATTGAGACTTAATCATTGTGTCCCACGATAATTTGATCACTGATTTTTTTGGTCATTAACTCTCAGTGTATAGGTTGGTCTACCACAATAGACCAATTGCAATTCAAAAGACAGAAGCAAATTTGGCTATTGGCTTCAATGTTATATGGTGGTTGTGGAGTTCTCAATGTAATAACAAGAGTCAACAATAGCTCCTTTATTTCCAATATGTGTTTGTGATTTCAGCCGCTAGGTGCTTGATTTCCTCCTAACCCCTATAAACTTTATTAGATGCACTCAAGTTTGGATTTTTTGCCCGTGAATTGGTAAAGAGATTATGGTTAAATGTCAGTTTAAGCATAATTCATTTGTGCCAAATGATACAGATTATTTTCTTTGCTGATTCAATTAATCTAGGGTCTTATTATCTAAGAGAATTTTTAAAACCAAGTTTCCATAGAATCTCTCCGCTTGTTGCTGGTGTGCATTATTTTTGCAAGGGACGCCATTTCCTTGAAATAGGACTTCAGCCCTGCATTCACTAGAGAACCAAACAAAAATAGATGTGTCCCTTGAGGCCAGTGAGCTGGCGATTCCCTTCTGTTAAGTTTATGTTAGTAAGCCTTCATAGTTGAATGAAACATCCTTATTTTTTCACTTTTAATCCAAATGATTTGAATATAATATACAGGTTATTTGATGTATATTTCATTAAAACCACGAAAGAGAAGTTTATAGTTTCTCTTAAAGAAATGGGATTGTAAACACTTGCAGTTAAAGAAAAAATACAGTTACAAAAAATTGCTCTGCCCCTTGACAAACCTGAAACCACCTGAAAGGCACATTAGCAGATTGTTGACTTCCCCCAAGGGAAGGTGTTTATGCCAAATGATTTTAAAGATACCAATGGCCGCGTCCTGCACATTTTCCACATCGTATTCAAGCAAAGCCTCCCAAAATCATGAACAAGACCAATACAAATGAAATTTTGCATCATGATGCATGTTATCTGCCATTGTCCAACATCTTCATCACCAAATCATTCCAAGAGTCTATTGGCCCTGGTAGGCACCAATGTAAACAATCATTCTGAATTTTAGCATTCTTATCCTCTGCAAATGGCTGAAACTGCCTGTATGGTCCAGGATGCCCATCCGGCCGCAACAATGACAGCCGAGTTGTATCAAGTAGTTTCAAGATGAACCCCTTGTCAGATCCTATTGCAGCAGCCTTCTCAAACTCTTCCAACTCAATATTACGCATTAGTGTGTCCACATCTTTCATATCGATCTCGCCTTCTTTGAAGGGTACTGTTCTATTGCAAGTACCTCCACTAAACCATTCTCCATTGTCAAAGTGGTCTGGGGTGGTTGTCCTAAAGAAAATGAAAGCCTTGTGACCAGAGTGAGTCAGGTAGTTGAAGATCAACTGTAGCGCTTTGCGATATGCATAGTCAAATCCAAGCTCTGTCAGGTTCTTTCCAGGGCAGTAATGGCAGCCTGTAACAGTGCTGTTCTCATGATAAATAGCAGTTTTGAGAAACCATTTTCCACCAGCAATTACTGCATAGTCGTATTTCCTGTATTGATCAGTCCATTTCCTATCAAGTTTATCTAGATGAAGCTGGATTTCTGAAGATGAGACCCCATTCATATCTTCAAAAATATCTGCTTTGATGAGAAATGGGGTCCAAATGACTGACAGGGTGAAGTTGTGAGCTGGAAAGCGCCAAATTTTCGATCTGAATTCCTTGTCGTGATAAACCTCAGTGGCCTGTTCCACCTATAGGACATTGTAACTAAAAAACCTGATCAATTGCTATACATGGGACCCTCTTTTTTCTTTTTGGAAAAATGCAAATAATTTGAATAACAGAGAAAATTGCAGACAGGTATACCAAATATATGACATTCTGGTAGTGATAGGCCACGCTACATCCATATGAAATTTTCATTAAATGACCAAGCAGTAGGGCCTAATTCACAAATATATACATATATACTCATTCCTTGCACAGCAAAGCATATCAGGTTTCTGGTTCAGGGCCCAAACCTTCTGTCTTTTCCTTTTCTGGAACAATATGTAATATAAATCCAACTATTACTACCAAACAAGAAATTATTTCGAGGAAGATTCTTGATAAGAGCTACGGATTTAACAACAATTACCACTTGTTAATTTTCCTAAAAAAAAACACTTATTGGATATTGATAACTATAATTACATATGGACGACACTAAGAGCAATTATGAACCCTATTTAAGTACTTGATAAGACATAAATATAAAAATAAAATTCAAAGCTCCTAATAATGTTTAGTAGGTAAAGGAGCTTTGGAAAGAGACAACCGAACCACCCAGAAGCAGTGCCCCAATCATAGAAATCAGCTGTATTGGACCGATGGTTGATTAATTATCAACCATAGATATTATTTGAATTTAAACCGATGTGTTCAAGAAGTGATCAGAACCTACCTTAAGGCTTAAGATTCTTACACAAGTGTAACTAGCACTCATATGAAGAGTTGAAGAGCTCTAGGAAGAAATGTTGAAAGAGGCAAGCAAGGTTCTTAAATCCACGAATCCCCACCATATAAAATATCTCAATTCATAAAGTAGACTATTTTATTTTCAAATTAAGGTAAAATTGGCTTTTCAGATGAAACTTAGCTTCTACTCCAAAGTGCTAACTGTTTATAGACTTTAGACAATTAATTAGTATCCTGATGCTATGAACTGGCATGATAAAGGTCCAAGCTTAATGATTACAACCGCTTAAAAGCCATCAATTTCAACATATTACAATGCCTAATATTCAAAGAAACATTTAGAATTGTTTTCAAGTTTGAAGTTTTTAATTTACCTGAGAGAGAATACAAAGTAATGACTGAACATGATTGCGAGAAATTGAATCACCAATGAAGGCCCAGGATTTGTTCCTCATGAGATTAAGAAATTTGTGGGGATTAAACTTGGGTAGATCACATCCCAGTGGGTTCCAGCTCCAGTAGAGATAGCCCGAATCAGGCCTTCCATTTCTCATACAGTTCTGATGACCTTCAATTTCTGGGCAGCTCCCATTAGTGTAAAATGGACCTGAAGGGTCTGCTACCCATTCTCCAGTAAACAAGTCACATTCTTCTGCAACCAAAATTACACATAATTAAGAAGAATCAAACGCTCAACCCGCAAAACAAAATCTTCACTTAATATATAAACAGAGAGCAAAACCTATATTTTTTTCCAATTAGATTATTAAACCCAAATAAGTAGCATATGCAATATAGATCGATTAAATTCGAAAGAACTATAATTAAACAATCTTTACAATACCCAGAAAAATTATTCTTCGAATATAGCTCGCTGCAGAAGATATATAACATTATAAACATAAATTCAAATTCATCATTACCATCCAGTAACATTCGCCCACCAAAAAGGAAGAAATGTTGAACCGTGTGAAAACAAGCAGAAAGGAAAGGAAAATGGAAGAAATTTTACGTACCAGTCTGCGAAGTTCGGTTTTCATTATTCAAAAAATTATTAGAAACAGAAGATTGGGTTTCATTGGCCGGAAAATCATTAGCATCAGAGTCTTTAAAAGGCAAAGAATAAACCGCAGGAGACTCTGGTTTACTACTATCTTCAAATGGTGGGTTTTCAACAACTGATGAAGAGAATCTGATTGAATCAGAGATTAAAAGACGGAAAGTAAGACCTATTAAAAGAAATGAGACTGCGAACTTTACAAAGACATGATTGTGCTTGGTGAAAGAAGAAAAAGAATATGGGTTCAAATCAGACCTATTTTCCTTCACCATTTTGGTGTCGGAAAGAACAAAGAAAGGTTGTTGATGTGAGAGGGGAAAGACCCAGCAAATAAAAACAATGTTTTAACAAGAAATGATAATACAGATTCAGAGATTAGTGGTTATTAGGCGGGTGATTTACTAATACGAGTAGTAATTATTGTCCTAATACAAATTAAGGAGCAGTCTTTGTCTACACTGTCTTCGTGAAGTTTTAGAAAACAATGCTTGTTTAATGACCACAAAAGATGTCTATTAAGGATCTGTTTGGTCTGTACTGAAAATGAAGTTATTAATAATTATTATTAGGCTACAAAATAAAAGGAAGGAAGCAATTGAGATCTAAGGCACATGGCTATGTCCTTCTCCTTCCCACCTTAGATCTCATCTTTGCTAACCTATTTTAAAAGTTATATTTATCTCTTGTGGGACCCTTTCTTTCGCTATCTTGAGATGGAAAGAAAGGTGTTAAAACGGATGAGATAATACAAGTATATACTATATATAAAAATATAAGGGGTTACATTTTAGTTTGGTATCGAAATAAATATATATTTTTTTGGGAACATGCATATGCATTATAAAATGATAATATGTGTATCATATGTCTTGAATATTATCAAGTGATATAATTTCATGTATTATACGGTTATAATAGAATACAATTCACCAATGAAAAAGAGGCATGCTAAACATTATTCACATGAGGCATCTTATCACCCACATAGAGACCAATCTGCACTAGGAATTAGGGCTCCAGTACATACATTCCAATCATCACATGCAGAGGTATCCTATGAGAACTGAGTAGGAAATACATGGGCCAGAAAAGTAAAGGGAAAGACGTTATGACAAGATAAGGAAACAAGCTGCAGTTGATTTTTATGACACTACTGATCCAACAAAGCCTGAGACTTGGCTCAAGAGAACACAGAGAGTATTAAATATGATGAAATGTACTCCATATGAAAATTTTGATTATACAGTATCTTTGATTCAGGATAATGCATATGAATGGCAGGAGATAGTTCCTAACAGTGATGTACAACCTATTATTCTTACTTGAAATGATTTTGTCATGAAATTTCAAAATAATTATATGTCAGATATGTATAAAAATGAGAAAAGAAGAGAGTTCCTGAATTTAATGCAAGAAAACACGATTGTGGTAGAGTATAAGGTACAATTTAATAAGTTCTTCCACTATGCCACTTTTATGGTCTCTACTGAAAAAGACAAATACAGAAAATTTGAAGAAGGCATCAGGTATGAAATCAAAAATAGAATTACAGCTACTAATCTCGATAGCTACACTAGACTTAGAGCTACAGCAATTAGGGCAAAAAGATTAATGAAAGAAGCAGTAGAATAACAATCTAAAAAGATAATAAGAGAATTTCCTGCAGAGTTCAATAGGAGACAGGGAAAGAAAGGTAGATTCTTACCATCACAGTCTGATAACAGGGGTACATACTCAAGCTCCAGAGATTGTGCTGCGACTTCATTTTATTATGGCAAAAGACAGAGTCAATATATGGAGCAGAGGCCTATTTGTATTCACCGTGGGAGACAACATAAGGTGAATGCAAAATGCTCACAAGAGCATGTTATTTCTGTGAGTCATTAGATCACATGTATAGAGACTGTCTACAGAGAGCTAGACTAGCAAAGGCAGAGGGATATCAGAAGCCCCAGGAGGCACCCAGAGTGGATAGTACTAGTGTAGCATAAGGTAGAGGTAGAGGCAAGACTAGTACAACAGGTAGAGGTGTGACCAGATCTGAGGGTCAGAGTTCCAGATCTTCCATACCGGCCATAGTATTTGCCATGACTAGACATGAGGCAGTTGATGCTCCAGAAATTGTCACTGGCAATATTTTTATTTATGATGTACTAGCATATGCATTAATAGATTCAGGTTTCACACATTTATTTATTTCATTACATATAACATCTAAATTGCAACAAAAGCATAAACCCTTGGGAACTAGCATAAATGTGAGCATTCCACTAGAAATAATAGTAGTTGTGAATAATGTATGTCATTACTGTTTAATATGCATTAATCAAGCTAAAATGCAAGCTGATTTGATTTTATTATTACTGTATGAATTTGATGTGATACTGGAAATCGATTGACTAACTAAACATCATGCAGTAATGAATTGTTTCACTAAGTAATTTTAGAGTCTCCATACCAGCCGAGAGTTATATTTCTAGATGAACGAAAACTTGTACCTACCTATTTAGTATCCGCTGTAAAGACATTTAGAATGATCAAGGGTGGATGTGAAACATATTTAGCACATGTGACTGACACCAGAACCACCAATAGTTCACTTGAAAATATACCAATAGTGAATGAATTTCCATATGTATTTCCAGATGATCTACCTGGATTACAACCTACCAGAGAGATAGAGTTCGCTATTGATTCAGTGCCAGGGGCAGTACCAATATCAATACTACCCTACGGAATGGCTCCAATTGAGTTGAAAGAATTGAAGACCCAATTGCAGGAACTACTTGATAAAGGGTACATTAGACCTAGTGTTTCACCATTGGAGCACCAGTGCTTTTTGTCAAAAAGAAAGATGGTACCATAAGATTGTACATTGACTACAGACAGTTGAATAAAGTCACAGTTCCCAAGATTTTCCAACATTGACTTGAAGTCAGGCTATAATCAGCTAGGGGTAGCAGAGGTAGATGTTCTAAAGATTGCTTTTCGAATCAGTTATGGACACTATGAATTTTTAGTCATGCCATTTGGGTTGACTAATGCTCCAGCTGCATTTATGGCACTAATGAATAAAGTCTTTCAACCATATCTAGATAAGTTTATCATAGTATTTATTGATGACATACTGGTGTATTCAAAGGATACGGAGGAACATGAACAATATTTGAGGATTATGCTGTAAATTTTGAGGGAGAAATAATTATATGCTAAATTGAGTAAATGTGAATTTTGGTTAGACAATATGGTATTCCTTTGACATGTGGTATCAGGTAAAGGCATAGAGGTAGATTTAAAGAAAATAAAAGCCATAGTAAATTGGGAAGCTCCTAAGAATATTGCAGAAATATGTAGTTTTCTAGGTTTAGCCGGGTATTATCGCAGATTTGTCAATGGATTTTCATTGATTACCAACCATTTGGCTCAATTGCTAAGAAATAATGTACCATTTAAGTGGACATCAGAATATCAAAGCATTTATGAAAAATTAAAACACAGGCTAACTTTTGCACAAGTGATAGTTATTCCTACAAACACAAAAGGGTTTACAATACACAATAATGCTTCATACCAAGACTTATGATATGTATTGATGCAACATGGTAAGGTAATAACTCATGTATCTAGGCAGTTGGGACCATATGAAATATCATATCCAGTGCATGATTTAGAATTGGCTATAGTTGTATATGCATTGAAAATTTAGAGACATCATTTATATAGCAAAACATTCCAGATATTCATGGACCATAAGAGCTTGAGATATCTGCTAACACAGAAAGAATTAAACATAAGACAGAGATGATGGTTAGAGCTATTAAAAGATTATGACTACATAATTGAATACCATCTAGGGAAGGCAAATACAGTGGCAGATGCATTAAGCAAGAAATCCAACAGTAGTATAGCTCACTTACAAGCATCCTCTCTTCCATATTTGATTCAGTTTCGGTCTATGAATGTTGAATTGGATATGAATAATAATGGGTCATTAATTGCTACTCTTCAGGTTAGACCTATACTAAGAGGTAGAATCAAAGAAGCACATGACAGAGATCCTCAATTATATGAGAAAATTGAAATGGCAAAGCAGGGAAAAAGTAAAGAATTCCATTTGCAGAATGATACATTAATGTTAAAGTTACACATATGTGTTCCAAACATTGATAACCTATGCCAAGAAATAATGGAAAAGGCACATAATGCACCATATGCAATGCACTTAGGGATGACGAAAATGTATCACTGTTTGAGACCTCATTATTAGTGGCCAGTGATGAACAAACACATAGCATAATATGTTTCTAAATGCATAACATATCAACAGATTAAGGTAGAACACCAAACTCTAGCACGTAAACTACATCCATTGCTAATGCCATAATGGAAATAGGAGAAAATAATAATGGACTTTGTTTATGGGTTACTAAGAACTCCATAGAAGAATGATGTTATATGGGTAATTATTGATAGATTAGCCAAGTCAGCACATTTTTTACCTATCAGATGGGGGTGTACACTTGAGAATTTAGCAAAGTTATATGTCAAAGAAATAGTTAGATTACATGACATTCCATTATCCATTGTATCTAATAAACCCACGATTTACTTTACGTTTTTGGATGAGTTTACAAAATGCATTGGGAACAAAATTGAACTTTAACATTGCATTTCACCTATAGACTGATGGATAGTCAGAGACTACTTTACAAACATTAGAGGATATGCTTAAGGCATGTATTATGGAATTCAAAGGATCTTGGGATGAATATGTGGCATTAATAAAGTTTGCATACAACAATCAGTATCATAGCAATATCCAAATGGCATCATATGAAGCACTATATGACATAATGTGTAAAAGCCCAATTATTTGGGATAAAAAAGGTGGACGAGCAATTAAAAAACAAAAAATGGTACTGGATACATTAGACAAAATCAAGATAGTCAAAAGCAAACTCAAAGCAGTACAAGACAAACAAAAGAGCTATGTTGATCAGCACAAAAAAGAAATGGAATATGAGGTAGGTTAAAAAGTATTTCTTCAAGTATCACCATAGAAAGGAGTAATCCGATTTGGCAAAAAAGGTAAATTAAGTTTAAGATACATAGGGCCTTATGAAGTTCTTGAAAAGGTTGGTCCATTGGCATACATGTTGGCTTTACCACCAAAGATGACTTAGATTCATAATGTATTTTATGTGAGTATGCTTAGAAGATACAAATCATACCCTACACATATAATTAAAGATCAAGCCATCGAGATTGCAGATGATGTGAGCAATATAGAAGAATCTGTAGAGATCATAGTATATAAGACAAAATAGCTGAGAAATAAGGAAATACCTCTAGTCAAAGTGTTATAGAGAAACCACTCACAGGAAGAGACAACATGGGAAATAGAGGAGAATATGAAAAGGCAGTACCTACATGCATTTGAACATATTCATTCCATTTGAACAAATTCATTTTATAAATGTCATTCACATAAAATACATGCATACATATGAATTTTGGCGTGAATATGTTCACGAGATAAACTTGTCACGTGTCGGTTTATCACAATATGAGCAAGTCACATGTATCTAGTTATAATTTAAATAAGAATGATAAGGTATTAGAAATTAAATTAAATTAAATAATTAAATTCAAAATCAATAAAACTTGACATAAGTTCATGTAAAAATGTAGAGAAAATAATAATAATAATAATAATAATAATAATAAAATAAACAAATAAATAAATAAATAAGGGGAAAAAAAAGAATAGGACAACTTGGCTTGGGCAGTTAAGCCTTTACACAATCTGCTCTTTCTTCCACCAATTAGCCTCCTTCTTTCTCTTCTTCTCTCTATTTTTCTTCAATTTCTTATCAAATATCAGCTACAAATATGACCACAGATGAGTTAGTTATCATTTTCTTTGTTGCTAATATTGATTTAAGTGTTGATGGATCATGATTTAGGTAAGTGACTGTAATACTTCTTGATTCTATTCCAAGGTAGTAAGTTAGGCTTTCATTTTCTTCATGCTATACACCGAATCTAAAGAGACACCGAATATGAAAAGACTCCAAACAGAAAATTTGTAGTTTTATGTCTTAAGTTTAAGACTGTATAAATATTTTTATGAGATTTGGTTTCTATAAAATGATATTTGCTTATGACTGAGACTGGTTCGATTGTGGAATCTTGCTAAATCATCTACTATATTCATTATTTTTTTATATGATAGAGTATGTAATTGAAGAAACTCAAAATGCAAAAGTCATAGCCCTTTGTGTTATTTATCTGTATACTAAATTTTATGACGAGATTATGGGCAGATGTTGAGTTATGGTCAAGGAAATTATATGTATTTCAAAGTTTGAGCTGCATGCTTAGTGCCCAGCGAAAGTCCAGGAAATTACTTATCCATTTTGAGCTTTTTATAGACATAATCTATAAATTGTCAAAACATAAAAATTATAGATATATGTCTTAACTAAATTTTGGTATAAATATCACCTTAATATGTTATGTATTTTGTGACATATAGCCTTCACAAATTAGACTAGTTCGGATAGCAACTCTGTTCTTGACCAGTCACAAGTACCCTACCATATGAGGACCTTAGAAGTAGAATAGATAAAAGTTGTTAATATGAAAAATGTTCATTTAATATATTTATGTTCCTAAAAAGTTTCATAAAAATATGACTTACACTTTGTAAGATATGAAAAACCAAAATTAGTATCACAAAACTGCCTAAGGATAGAAAACAGAACATGAATATAAATTGCATAAAAAGTTACAAAATGATCCAATTGCTATGAAATTTAGATATGTTATAGCCTATATGTTAGCTTTAATTATAAATAAGAAGCATACAAATTAGACTAATATAGAAAAAGTTATAAGCTACTGAACACATGAAGGTTACACTGCCATAATATCAAACCATAGTTAATGGTCCATATTATATATATTTTAATTTGTTTAAGTTTTACTAAGTTTATTTAGCTACCAATTGGCCAAGTATACATTTAATTAGGCTCACAGCATATTGAAGACCCTAAGGAAGTGAGAGACAATAAGTTAGAGGTTCAATATCAAAAGAAAATGTGAGTTTAATTATCAAACGATTTTCTTTGGTGTGTATGATTATTACGTGCTACATGTAATGTGACTCGATTTGCTTTATTTGAATCATATAATTGCTATGATATGGCTAATGAGACTATGTTGAATATAAAGTATATGTTTGCATTACATGTATAGATTTTCTTTGTATGAGGCAAATATTGACTAAAATCTATAATGGTTGATGTAAAAGTAATTATTGTTGCAAATGTATATGCATATGGATTTAAAAGACGTTATGACTAGTTAAATGACACTGTAAATCAAAAGAAGAGGCCTATGGCCCAAGCAAATATTCAAAAACAAAAGAAAAGGCCTATGGTCTAACAAATGTACAAATATTACAAATGATCAAGCTAGTTAGGAAATGCAAATGTTCACTTAGAAATCTAAAAAATTTTCACATGGAAATCCGGGAGAGTATTTGTTTAGTCTGGTCACAACAAAAAAAAAAGACATAAACATAAGCATAAACAAATGAAATATTTACATGAATTAATATTATTTATATTCCATATGGTCTAACAAATGCACAAATATTACAAATGATCAAGCTAGCTAGCAAATGCAAATGTTCACTTAGAAATCCAAAAAATGTTCACATGAAAATCCGGGAGAGTGTCTGTTTAGTCTGGTCATAACAAAAAAAAAGACATAAACATAAGCATAAACAAATGAAATATTTACATGAATTAATATTATTTATATTCCATATGGTATTGATAAATAGAATAACATGCAAAATGTGTATGAATGACGATTATTACTTATAATTGTGATTTACTTGATACATTAGAAAGCTTTTGATGATTATTCTCACTGAGTCGCAACTCACCAAATTGTATCATTTTCAGGTAGAAAAAAAGTTGTTAACTCATTTTAGAAGTGCATACTAGATAGGAGATATGGATCACAGGTTACCGGTTGAGTCACACCAATCTCTCTCATTGCATTGCACATATGTATAGAAACATGACATCTATATTCTGTATTGTATATCTGCATATGTATAAATGTAGTGAATCTGCAGTGATGTATAAATATATATTTGGCCTTGAACTTACTACTTGAAATAATTAGATATAAAGTATGAATTATTAGCATATATAATATATTATATTCACAGTCAAGCTATGATGCTATGCGAAATTGTCAAATATTAGCATATGCAATATATTATGTTCACATTCAAGCTAAAATATATTATCGTGTATTGCACGAGGTTAAAACAGAATCATGTTTATAGTAAGAGATAAAAAAAAATTTTGAATCAAATCATAGTATCACTGTGCAATATTTAACAATTTCTCATAGCATCACAACTTAACTATAAATATAATGTATTGCATATACTACTTAACTATAAACATAATATATTGCATATACTGATAATTCAGACGCTACATCCAATTATTTCAAGTAGTAAGTTCAAGACTGAGAAAAAAATTATTCCTCACTATAAATAAGATAATGTCTTATTACTGTACAATACATAATAAAATAATACAGATATATGTTATATATAAAAGTATAAAGTTTAATTAGATACAAAGTAATAATAATAAATTGGTATGCAAATTTGGTATATATCTATGAAGACCCATGCAAGAAAGGAACAATACCACGAAGAGTTGAGCATAATAAGTGCAATGCAGAAATTAATTTATTCACTCACAATCACTATGTAAAGGAACAATGATATAATAAATCAATATTGAGATTTGCAAGACGCAGCATGTTGGTTTTTATAATAATACTGATTTTTTATTTTATTCATTTTCTCGGTCTGATTTGTTTAGAGTTGAAGAGAATATATGCTTTCAAACTTTAAGGCTTTGTTTGGTAAACGCTTTTTATAAAAAAAAATTTATATTTTCAATTTTTTTTAGTTTTAAAAATTATTTTTGATAGAATAAAGTAAATAAATAATTTTTTTTTTAAATAAATTTGAAAAAATTAAAAAAATTAATTAATTAAATAAAAAATATTCAAAAAGTTGCATTTAAATTTTTTAAAAAAATTTAAAAATTAAATAAAAAAAAACATTTAAATTTCCTATTATTTGTTTATGGCATCTGGCCTCGCTGCGGGACCCACCAAAAAGTTGCATCCATTGGGAACAGTTAAGGGCTTTCCAGCTAATACTCACTCTCCCATTCTAATTAATTCTGCAGTTTCTTTCATTATAGAAATGACAAGAAAACTATAATAATAATTTGTCTCAAAAACATTTCTCAATTTCTGTCTTAAATTATAATTTCATTTACTATTTTTATACTATATTTAGTTTGTAAATTATTTTTCATAATTTTATTTGATGAGCTTATAATCAATAAATTTTTATTTACTTTAAAAAAAAATTCAAATGAAAATTAATTTAACCATATCGTTAGTTTACTATATGAATTTATCAAATTTATTAATGTCAATTAAGATTTTTCCCCTTTCATCTAATTTAAATAAAAATACTAAAAAAGTTATCATATAACTTGCAATATCTTGCTTTCTATATCTATTTTTCTTAATTTGTATGAAAACGACGGTTTTTTTTTTTTTTTTTTTTTTTTTTGAGTGGAAGGGACAAACGGATTTATAGAAGACAAGAGATATGCTTTGGTATGTGGGCCTTTAGGCCCATTCTCGGGGACCAGATTCCAAAGAGAGAGCCCAAGAGGTAGGCCCACTTAACATCCTAATGTGTGTTGTTTTCGCTTGTGGGGCCGAAAAATACAAAAGGATCCTCTTAACAAGCGAAGTGCTTCTGCCCCTGTCCTCATACAGACCAGTGAAATGATTGAGCAAAATCCAATCTCTTTAGAAATTCGATCCTTCAACTATTTGTACTTGGCCAACTTCTAAGAACCAAGCCAAATGCAACTACTTATATAGAAAGAAAAACATACTGATACAGATGGAAAGCATAGCACACAGCCACTATCAATTGGCCACATAATAATAAAAAAAAATACATCATATCATAGTACTGAAGACAAGCTTTATATTTAAGAGTGTACCCCCATAATGCTCCACATCCTTCTAATATATATCTGCTAACATGGTGATTTCAGATTCCAGTCACAGGACAGGATGGCCCAAGATTAAGACTTTGTGTGTTACGCCGCTGCTTTTGGAACTTTCATGCCAAATCCATGCTTTACCTTCTCAACTCTGTTCAACAGGAAAGACAGTATTTTAGGGTATATCATTCTTCTACTCAACTTACAGAATAACCGATTTTCAAATTATATTCTTGCAAATTCCATGTCAACAAGATGTATAACACACTCTATTGCGGATAATAAGGACTACAAGGCAAATGATGTTGTTGCCTGCAGCTCAGTCAAATATAATGTTAGGCTAATCAATGCAACTAAGCCTTAAACACTATCCCACAAACAATGTAAAGGAAAAATAGTTAATTTTTCATTGCAGGTCAACCCATCATCACAAATGCAATATAGTTTATTGGCCAAGATCCAGGAAGAAAGGTCAAAGCAAATGATGATATGATATGGGAACAAACCCTCTCCAAAGAAAAAAATATGTTAAATAGGACACTTACGTAGGAGCAAGTTTTCCAAGGCTATCTAGCTCTTCACCAGAGTCTTCATCCAGGACTCTTCCAGATATCTCAATGATGTAATATCTGTCTCTATCACTTTGAAGTCCTCTACTAGCAAGCAAATCCAAATCTTTTTGGTGAAGTTCTCTCCCATTTACAAAAACACCTGTATTCCCGCCAGCACAATTTTCTGGCATTGCATAATTGAATTCTTCAATAAATGGCTGCAAGAAATGACAATTTTTTCTTTCATAAATTCATAAACATAAAAAAGAACCAAATAAAATTAGATTTCTACTCGAACAAACTTATGATCTTACAGGAATTATGCCAATACAAGGCCCACCAATGACACCCCAAAATCCAGCTCGGTAATCATACCTGGTTTATGAACATAGCGAAAGGCAAACTATCAAAAAATGTAATTAAAGCGCCATAAGAAATGAGCCTCTAGTAAAAGCTAAGCAAACTATCAACACAAGAAACTAAAAAATTTTGAAAACCTTATTCAAATTTCCATGTATGGAAACAGTTCAGAAGGCATGCGAAGCAATGGAATATCATTGAATAAGGTCCCATGCATACTGGATTTTAATAATCTATATCCGATTCCTACAGTCAATATCTTTTTCTAGGGATAACTGATGCATGTGAAGCTGAACTCACCAATATTGTCCAGGATGGATTGGTCCAGCAACCTTTTCAGCCTTCTTAACCAAACGATCTGGTATGAGATGGCCATTCACAGAAACATTACTTCTACCACGCTCATCTGATTGATTTGATCTGGAGAAATCCTTAAAGCTCTTCTTGATAATACTAGCAAAAAATGAATCGCTCCCTTTGTTGACTTTCAATTGACTATCTTCTCTATTTCCATCTCCGGAATCCTGGGACACCCCAGTATTAGAGTACTCATGGAATGGCACCTCTATCTCAGTAGCCAAAGATGCCTCTTTCATGGAATTTTGCCGTGTGGTAGCTTTGTTTGCTGTTACTTTTTCTTGATCTGAGCGACTACTTCGGTTCCCCTTCCCAAATCGATTGGCCACATTATTATGATTATTAGAAGAAAAATCAAAATGCTGCTGAAGAGGTGAACCAGCAGGTGGTGGTGATAGACTATCTTTAATTGGCTGCTGAAGAGAGTTGTTGATATTTCTCGGAGCAATTAAAGCATCTGGACTATTTTCATCATCGGAGATACTTGGAGATGAAGAATGAAAGCTGTTCATTTCTTGATGCTTCATTGAGTTCAAACCATGGCCTGGCAACAATACAGTTGGATCCGTGTCGATTGTTTGAAAGTCATAACCAGAGTTATCATAATCATCAGAAGAGAAGTTAGCATTCATCCGGTTCATTCGGGCATGAGAATATGAAGAGCTCTCTTTGATCATCTCAGCAGTGCTATCATCAACATCTGTGGCAATTTGGGTTACATCTGTGTTTGCAGAAAAAACAAGTTTCTTGTTAACAACAGCAAAATTGATCACTGCAGAACAGGCACCACACCGGATCTTTTGTTGGTACTTCCCTTTAAGCATCACTTTCTTAGGAACTTGCAGCAGTTCAAAGCAATTTAAACAAGTCATAAATGGAGCACCACCAGCTATGGGACGGCAGCATTGACCATGACTGGCTAGGACCACTCTCCGAGGACGACAACGAACAAAACCACTCATTTCAGAATTAAGATTGCTTGGCCATCTTGAATGGGACTGGGGACCACGGACATCAAATCGAGGAGGAACAGCTACCCTGGAGTTATGAGCATATGAACCAAACGCCCCAGAATTTGCATGCTGGTACAACATAGGATTGCTAGAAACATCAGGATATCTTTTATTGCAGAGAGATGTGGCTGGAACTGGTGCTGAAACTCCATGATGCGTCTCATAGCAATGGAAACAAGAACAAGACAGCTGGTGAAAGGTTGCGTTGGATGTGTATGGATCATAGGGATCTGCATTAGCATCAAAGTACTGTCTAGAAAAATATTGACGAGATGGCTGCTGGTATTGACCAGATAAGTGATGCGGACCTCTTTTGAGCCCAACTGGATCCCCAAATCCAGGATTATGATTTGACCTGTGCATTGAAGGATGAAGATTGTGCATAGCCATTTCACATCCACTGGCATAAGGAAATGGATCAGGCTGGTGATGGAAATAAGGAGGCCTAGCAGCATGTTTATCAGGCATAAAAAACTGCATAGAAGCCCTATCAGGCATCGATGAGGCACCTGGATACCAAGCATCTGAACCAGCAAACACGTCTGGAGGAGCCATCCTCCCATTAAGAGGAGCCTTCTCCTTAGGTTTATCAGCTACATCACATGACTTACTAAGCTGTTCCTTTAACTCATCTAGTTTCCTCAGAAGCTCTGCTCGATCCTTTTCAAGGTGTGGACCTCTATTTGGCCCATCATCCTTTTCATTATTTCTCAATGGTTCTCCATAACTATAAGAAGAATCCAAATTGTAATTAGATGGTCCCTCATCTGGGTAGTTTGAAGTCGAAAATCTCACACCTTCGACCTCAGCTTTCATCGCTCTTCGAAACCCCTCCATTTCAGCTTTCTCCCCACGTTCCCAGCCAGATATTTGGCCAGACCTCCAAGATCTACTTGTATGTACTATTTCAGAATTCAAATCTCCATTTTCTTTTTTCACAGAATTACCCAAACCATCTCTATTCATGTCCATATCAAGATCATTTTCAACAACCCAATTGCCACTAGTGGCTTTAGTTTGATTTCTAGATTTATCATCATCACCTGAATCATTCTTCTCAGCATTCTTTTGATCAAAATTCAAAGAGGCGGTAATCGAATTTATATCCACATCAGAAGTATCACTGAACTCCACAACTCCCTTCTCCAAAGAATTATGCAACTCAGCAGTATCTCCAGCATTTTGAGGTTCGTCTGACTTCTGCGACAAAGTATCTTTGTCCAAATTTCTATTTTTGGCTGCAATTTATTTCAACAAGAAGTCCACCAAACTTGAGAAACAGTTAACAAGGATCAAAGTACTATTTTCTAACAAATATCAGAACAATTCTCGAACAATAAATTGTCAATCCGTATAAGGAATCAATGAGATCAATTTATTTCATTTTCAAACAGAATAAGAAATCAATAAAACAATTTCTTCCTTTTTCCTTAATTTTAGTATCGAATTAAGATGAGGATATCAATTATCACATAAAATTGCCATTATATTCTCTCGTCAATTTGAGCAAGAAATCCTAAAGCTTAGCAACGTAGCACCATAAATTAAAGAGTTAGTGAATGGAAATAACCATTTAGACACCAAAATACTAACAATAAGTAATAACAGAGCAAAAAAAGGAAAACTATCATTTTAGCTTCAGTTGATGCAAGAATCCCAATAGTTTCGCACCACATAAACCAGAGTGATCACCTACTTTCGTTTTCCAATTACCTAAACAACACCAAATAAAATAAAGAGAAAAGTGAACAGAAAATTGAGCAAAACAGCACCTCGAAGAACAGCACCGCAACCTCCACATCGGTAAACAGAGTAATCTGCGAGCTCTGGAAGAAGGTTTTCACATTTTGGGCATCGTACCAGTCTCACTTTCGTGGAATCAGCCATTGTAGAAGCATTCAAAAAGGACTTATATAAACAATTGTTTTATATAAAAAAAAAAACAGAAAAAGGACAGCACAGCAGAACCAACCAAACGACCCTTCAAAGATTCTCAAGGTCGTTCCGAACAAAACCCATCCTTTTCAAGGTTAACATGAAAGAGAAAGAGAGAGATTTAGAAACCATAAGAACCAGAAAGGAAGTAAAAAGATTGGGATTCTGAGAAGAAAGGAGATCAGCTGAGAGTTGAATAGCTAGGACTTAGTTTTTATCTGCAAGATGAAAGCTTGAATAGAACAGAAGATATACTGCCAAGTTGAGGAGAAGAGGGGGTGTTTTATATAGCTTTAAATGCGATTTTTTTTTTCTTCGTTTTCTCGGCAACCAAACAGAGAAGGGAAAATTAAGAAGAAAAATTACACCGGGAGTGTGGGGATAGAAACCTAGATTTTGTGAAAAAACTCTGAAATTCTCTTTGAGAATAGTTTTGTTTTTGTGTTCTGAGAAATCTGTGTTTATACTCTGTTTCTTTTGTTCCGTTTACAAAGAGAGCCCCCACGACCCACACCATGGTTCGTTTTCCAACACTTGACAGCGAACAACTGCCAAAAGCAAGAAGATAAGACGCTGCGTTTAATTAGAAAATTGCTATTCCACGGCGTCGTTTTAAGCACTGAAAAAAGAGTTGTCCGAACGAATCAGCCCTTGTCTGGCTTTAAACGCGAAAAAGAAAAGTAAATGGACGACTTTTTGCGGAAGACTTAGGCTATGTATTCTCCATTTCTTGCTTATTGCACTCCAATTTCCCTCCTCATACTCGACTGGAAGAAGAAAATATAATATTGGATAAATTAATCTTTTTCATCTTTATTCTTCAGCTTTATTCTCCTTTTTTTTTTTTTTCTTTTTTGATAGTGTATATAAGATAAATTAGACATTTCTTTACTCCCCAATGGTAGCGACTAATGAGATAAAAGCATGGTTTTGGCCGTTGTGAAAAGAAGTGAAAAGAATAAAAGAGAAAAAAAATAACATTAACAAAAAAAGAAAAAAAGGAAAAATCAGGGAGCCTGTCCAAGTCTGTGTTGGTAGAATACTGACTGACTGACAGACCAGTCTAAAAGAAATGATTCGGTGAAGCAAAGGCCCACATTATATTCTACACCTGCAATATGTGGAGCCCGTCCAGTGTTAATTACTATCTTTCCAAATTCTGAATCACTGCCATCAGATTACAGGGAAATCCATGTTTTGACTTTAGGAGCACTGAATGATTAAAAACACATAAATTTTTCTTCGTGAGTTTTTTGATTTTGGAAACTGGAGTTGCTAATGGCCGACACCTAATTGTTGAGTTAGGTGCAGGCCAAGAAAATTAAATTAGGTTTTTTGGTCGATTAAAGAAGAGAGCCATCCAATTTACTCCTCATTGGTCAGAAGCAAATAAACAATAAATTCTGGCCCCCAAAATTCAATTAATTTTTTCATTTTATGGAGTATATAAAAATGTCTCATCAAATAAAATTAGGACTACGGCTGATATTTGCACTGCTCGGGCGTATTCGAATATCCAAAATAAGTTAATTAAATTTTAGTTTGGTTCGATTTATTTGAAATTTGCGGGAAATATAAATTAATGGTTCCAAAAATGGTAACGATGCAAAGGAATATATTCTAAAAGAGGGCACGAAATTGTGATTATTTCGTACAAAACAAGAGATATCGTAAGGTACAAGTCATGAAACTTTATTTTTATGGGATCAAATTTCTTGTTATAATTATCCCGGAGGAATATTTGCTAATTATTTTTTTTAATGCACATCGAAGAAATAGGGATATAAATAATAATTTATTATTATTCTTATTTATGAACATGAAACCTGATTCATGAATGCCATTATTTCAAAGGGAGGAGAATGGTACAGAGAGAGAGGAACACTGGTGGTGTCTGCAATATCAGAGCACCGGAATAGAAATTGATATGATCAGACCGTGAAATTTTTGAATTTTTCACTCTGAGCAGCGTACGAATTTCACTCCACAGTTCACATATCAAACAGCTTGCTTTCAGTTCAGTGATGCTACGACTGAGACTAGATTTTTCACAATCTGACTTGGCCCCACCTTTAATCTTAAATTAGTTGCTAATTAAACAAAAACACATGTTATATAATTATAAAGCAAATTTTGTATGAATAGAATTGGACTAATTTCAAGTGGTGCTAACTCAATTAGTACCTCTTATAATAAAATATTCATAATAAAAATGGCAGATCATTAATTCAATACCTGGCATTTACATTATCATAGCAAAAAATATATATGTCGAAATAACATCACTTACTCTATATATATATTATAAAATATATATATTTATTCTTCTATTTTGTTTTAGATATTTATACTCTGCTAATATATCAAATAATATTTGTATTTTTTTTTTTATATGATAGACTAATTAAAACAAATTTCACATATAATTTTTTAGAGTTTTCATTTTTTTTCTTATTCGTAATAGTTGATATTTAGAAAAAAATATTATCTTTAGAAATTTTTACTTATATTTTATTATTTGATATATAAATTTTTTTTTCTTTTTGTAAGTTATTGATTTGGAAACTCTTATTCGTATTATTAAGAATATATTTTATGGATAGATTAATAACATTTACTAAAAAAATGATTATATATATATTACTCAAATTATTAAATGTGTAGAAAAAAATATATACAGAATATATATTATTTATATTTTATGTATATATAATATTGTATCATATATACAATATATTTTAGGGTAAATTATAAAAAAAAAATATGAACTTTGCACTTTATCATTGATATATTTAATTCTTTAAAATTTTGAATTTAATTATATGTATTTTAAGTTCTGTAACACATATTGCATTGAATGGACTAGACTTCACTTTAAGTATACGTGACAATGTTCTGAAAAAATATAGAAAATATTTAAAAAATGATATGGCATACACGGTGGATCTGATTGGAAAAATTTACCGCATACATGAAAACAGTACCATTTTGCCCAGTGCAAAATCTAATTTGAAATTATTTCTGCTTGAAGCATTCGATTTTTTGTGTATTTATATAACATTATTAAATTACAGTTATTTAGTATTGAGAATAAATTTACAAAATTTTTAAATAAAGAATTTCAAATTGGATTTTGGATTGTGCAAAACGGTTCGGAGTGAGATGCAGTCCATCCGATACAAAATTTATTACAAAACCTAAAATACATATAATTAATTTCAAAATTTTAATGAATTATATATAATTGTAATAAAGTGCAAAATTCATGATTTTTTTTTAATTTACCCTATATTTTATGTATATATAATGTGTATATTTTTTTATGTATATATATATGTATAATATTTTGTTATATCTTATTTATATATTTCATCTATATCAATATATTCTTTACTTATATACATTAAATATATGTTACATATATTTTATTTTTATTATAATTGTTTTGTATATTTAATAAACATATACATCATATATAGCTCACTTATACTAAATATATTTTTTATATATTTGTATCATATTCATATCCTTTATCTATACCAATGAATTCCTTACATATATATACAGTAAATATACTTTGCATATATTTTTATTTTTTAAAACATATACATCATATAAAA